>CAHIKZ030003722.1:855000-990000 GCA_903632075.3 Acanthosepion pharaonis
GTAATAAATAAAAACACACACACACACACACATATATATATATATATATATATATATATATATATATATATATGTGTGTTAGAAATGCATTAAGTCCGACAGTTATTTAATATATTTTCTGTTTTTACGTTATTTTTATAGATATAATTTATGTAAGTAAATGCTCTTTTTTTTTTTAATTAACTAGTATTTATTACATCTACCGGCCTGAATTTTCAAGAAATTTCGTAGAAAATATGTGCTCTCTGACAAAAACGAAAACGAAACTGTAACCCTTATATAGTCTGACGTACTGTTACCATTCAGCTACAGAGAAGCAAAGAGTAGAACGCTAACAAAGTGACGTGGAGGTACAAATATATATTCCTTATACCCATTATGACACTCATTTTAATGTAGAAGTGTTGTAGCTTAATGTGCACAATATAATGACAGGTTTTGATAAAAAGAAACGTATAACGTTACAGGTGAGTTAGAAATAACTTAATTTCAGGTAACACGGTCTCAGATTGAGGGTTTCCATACACGTATCTAGATGTGGTTCACAAGTTACCTTGGATGTCTGATCCTTCAAATTAAATAAAAAAGGGGGATAAAATAATGCGACCTATTCGTCATTCATCTATGATGCTCTCCTGCTCCACCCACTCATATGCTCAATGTATCAGCCAGTAGGAAACATGACAAAATACTTATGGTCAAGTAACTGATAAGGAGATCCGTGGTAATGAACGGCATATCTACTGTAGTCCATCTTAATTCATTAAGAAAAAAACGTACATGTTGAAACGTTCAATCAGTTAAGATCAGAAGTCATAAGAACAATGTCCGATGTATAATTAGGGCATTATCATTATTATTATTATTCGGTGAGAAAACAATGTACCCCAAAAGTGATGCTCGGGTTAAAATATTCGATTATCATTTTTTTTCTTTGATTTCTATTGTATACTCATTGCATTTCGGGTCCCAACACGAGACCTAAGGTCAGAAATGGCTTCATGACATTTTCCACTGATCATTTAAAAAAAAAAAAGCCCTAAGATCACCCAAGTTTTACATAGATAAAGCTCCTCGTAATGTGTGGGCTGTACCTGAGAGTACAATTTTTTGCATTTCTTTAAGGCATTATCTACCAGCTATCCCCCTCAATAAGTCTCTGTGGGCTCCAATTACAAATGGAATTATTGGTGTCCTCATGTGCCATATTTTTTAGATTTCCATTCCAAGATCCTTATATTTCTGTTAGTTATTTGAAGATCTTCACAGATACATTTATTATTATTATTATTATTATTTCAAGCAGTAGCGGACTGGGTCTAAAATTATTGGTTGCCAGCAGACAAAAGGTCCTACCAACAATTATGCTATAATTTGCATGAGGAATAAAAATGTGGAAAAAAGGTACAATTAAAACTTGCGGAATAAATTAGTATTTCTCCCTGTATTGTTACAATGTACATGTACTGTGCATATTATTGGTAGTAGATACCAAATGTAGAAAATGTAATTGAATTTTTTTATTTATTTTCTTTAATTCTAAATAATTGGTAGGTATTTTTAAATAGTTTATTGCTCAATTTACACATGAACAGATAGTTCAAATGTAGAATAGAGCATTGCCTGCGGTCAACTAAATTAAGATCAATCATTTGTGTTCAGTAGATGATTGTTGGAATCTGCCAATAATTGTGTCTGCATACATTTCATCTAACAGTTCCTTTTCAATGGATAACAACATGTACGATTGCATATTCTCATCAGACAGCGAATTTCTTAACCTTGTCTTTATGATCTTCAACTTTGAAAATGTCCTCTCACATTTGATTTGAGTGACTGAAAGTATGCAGATGACTTCATAAAGCACTTATCTCCGTTTATTGCTAAAACAGTTGTCCGTGTTTGTCCCTTTATTGCATTCTTATTTGATATAGGGGGCCCCATTCCATCATGAGCTCACTTGCCACCGTTTAAGCTGAGAGCCATACCAGTTCGCCACGAATTTAAAGGGCGTCTCAGTGTTTCCCAATATTGTTGATTCCATTTTAAATTTTTCCATAACGAGTGTATCATGGTTGATTGTAACCCAACATGTTCGTGAAACTTACTTTTGCATATTTGCACATGCAGCCTATACAGGGTCAGCGAAGCGTTCGCTTGGATTTACGGTTCAGTTCACATGTTTCGTGATGTCACACATATTCCACTATTTGAATTGTACCACATTGTGTCATAGATTTCTGATGAAAAAGGAAAATAATGTACTGCATTGATTTAAGCTTATATGAGATTTTAATTTGGATTTTATTTGTAATAAAATATGAATTTTCTTATGAAGTTTAACTTTAAAAAAGACAAAAGACACTAAAAATGGCGTCTGTAGAACGAAATCTCTGTTCTTTCAAGTCTCTTCTCCTGCGAGGAAATTAGCCAGCATTTAGTCATGATGGAAAATAGGAAGAAACGCATATATAACAATTTTTCAATTTTGTCTTTCAACTACCTGACAGTCTATTCTGCTATTTATTCCATAGCTGGAAGTGGACTATCAAAAGTGGGATTTATACCTTTTCCGAGAGCATTAGTGCGAAGTGAAAGCAACAAACAAGGCCAGAATTTGAACTCGCCTCGCCGACTCCACTCTTCATGCTAATAACAGTTGTGTCACCAAAGCTCAGTACTTCTTCTTTGTCTATGTGCCACCTGTCTTCAGGACTTGTGCGACCGTGGCTCTCCACAACTTCTTTGTCGCTCTTAGTAATCTTATCTTTTTGCTATATCTCCTAATCTCTGTTCTGCCAACCATTTACACGAACCCGTTAGGTAGGCTATGCGCTGCTTTCCTCTGTGCTTATTACTCTCCAGTGAGTGTTAAATTTTCCTCGCGTGCCTTCGAAATTTTAACGGTCTTTTTTCTAATGCTACGTATGAGTAATCTTTTTTTTTTTGTTTTTGCTTTCCCTAAACCTCCTTTGTCGGGATTCCTGTCGTTCATTTACTTTTTTTATTTGTCATTTCAGCATAAAAAATTAGCCACGGAAAAGTATCGTCGTGACGAGTTTAACAAAACCCTCAACGAAATGAAATCCGTCACATTAAAAGGCATTGGCAAAGACGTAAGTAACCTAATTATTCATTCTGTTCATGGATTTATTTAATTTGTAGCATCTAAACTATGCTGTGCAGGCAGTATAACGGATAACGGTGCCAAAGTTGGTATCGACACAGAAAATAATTTAAAAAATCTCCAATATCCTCATTATTTCATCCACAATGCTAACAAAAAGGCATGCAAAATATACATCCGGAAAAAGATAATAACATCAATGAAAATAAACTATATATATATATAAACAGACATATAATAATACCGACTAACTCTTTGCATCTACTATCCAAAACAATTTATCTAATCTTAACAATATCAAAATAATTACAAAAACATCCCAAACTATTATGGATATAATCAGAATCGAAATACCCATGAAAATAATAATTCTGAAGTAGGTATATATAAAATAAACTGTCAAAACTGATCTTCACATTACATTGGGGAAACATGCAGAAATTAAAAAAAAATATCTATGAACGCAGAAGGGATCTTACGCACAGAAAAATTATCAAAAACATTGGTTACACATTAATAAATTCAGTCACAACTTTGATCTAAAGAATACCACACTTGTGAAAAGTGAGAATTTAACTTAGACGGAAAATTCTCGAGAGTGCCACTATCGTATCTTGCCAAAATATAAATCTGGACGCTAGATTTTTTTCAAATATCGCCATACCTGAAGGAATTATTACTTTACCGAGCTAAGTTTTCCTTTCGTCTTTTTTCATATATATATATATATATATATATATAATATCTAGGTACCATAACGGAGAGTTCATCAGAGCAATTATCATGAAAGTATTTATAGAAAAGGCACAGGGAAGCTCCATTAGATCGGTGGGAAAGTGACTGAAGCCGAGACGCCATCGAGCCATTCTTATTCCAAGAAGCATTAGAAAATTATTTGATTTTCCTGACATTATACCTAAATTTCCTTAAAATTCTCGGAAAAGACTATTTTACTAATTTCTTAATGAAACCAGGATTTCTCTGTCTGTAAACACTGAAAGAGCAAGTATTTATGGACAAAACAAAAGCTATTTGAAAATTTGAGAAAGCTGAAATTTTACTTTAAAATGAAGTTCCTTTTAATAGGAGTAGATAGGTTTGCCTATCGCCCAATTCACACTCCTCTCCGGTCTTTTCAACTTAAGTAGATGTTAATCCCTTGTTTCGTGCGTAGGATTGGGTTTCCGGTTCCTTCTAAAGTCTACTTCAACGCTATACTTCTAACGACTTCACTTAAACCTCTGAACTTTTATTTACGATATATTTATATTTTTTTACTCGGTAAGAGTAGGTATGTTTGCCTATCGTCCGGTTCACCCTCCTCCCGGTCTTTTGACAAGAAGTAAATGTTTATCCCTTGTTTCCTGTTTAGGACTGGGTTTCCAGTTGCCTCTAAAGTTTTTTTCTTCTCTTCTCTTTCACTTCCGTTGGCCCTTTGCGTCTTGTTGACATAATCACCTTGTTTGGGGTAGGGCCTCTAACTCTGAAACTCTCTACCTTGTGTAGTTATTGAACTTTGAACATGATGAATATCTTCTTTATGTGCCGTGTCCCTTGTAGCTCTTAATAGACTTTATCCTTCTGCTATTTCTCCCATGCCCTGTTCTTCTGCCATCCAATTTATTCAACCTCACGGGTTGTCTTCCTCTGTCCCTCTGTTTCGTGAATATCAGATTTTCTAATATACTTAATTCTGGGACTATTCATACAATCGTAATGATTATGATCTTAATGACAGCAGCGAGATTAACCGTTAATGATAATAGCGATTTAACCGTTATTTCTATCAGAGAGATTAACCGTTAATGAAACTCGTCAGATTAGCCGTTAATGATAATCGTGAAATTAAGCGTTAATGATGATAGCAATATTAACCGCTAATAATAGTAGTGAGATTAATCGTTGATTCTAGCGGAGAGATTAACCGTTAATTCTAGCAGAGAGATTAACCGTTAATTCTAGCAGAGAGATTAACCGTTAATTCTAGCAGAGAGATTAACCGTTAATGAAATTAGTCAGATTAACATTTAATGATAGTAGGGAGATTAACCGCTAATGATAGTAGGGAGATTAACCGCTAATGATAGTAGGGAGATTAACCGCTAATGATAGTAGGGAGATTAACCCTTAGTAATAGTAGTTTAGTGTTGCACTGATTTTCATTTTGCCTTAAAAATGCATTGTTAGTCATTTTATTATAAAAAATTAATGTTGAATTATGTTTGGCGGTTCACTATTTGTCCAAAGCTGAGACCCTAACAGGTGCTACCACCCTGGGTCATGTTGGACCTGGGAACAACAGCAGTTAAGAGGTGGTTTCACGCTCCTCCATACCTCCACTCTCCCGATCAATGCCTTTGTTGCTGGAAGTAGTTTATAGTCATACTCAGGACAAACATATGGCTTTTTGATATAATTGAATCTATTGGAGAGTATGACAATCTTTTTTTATATATCAGAACAATAGTAGGAAAATTAATGACAAAGTCGAAAAAATATTTTTTGTGTGACGCATTTCGTCTTTTACGATATCATCGGACTAATATATTTTTGTTCATTTAATTATATATGCATTGGTAGGAGAGGGGAATTTAAGAAAGGAAACGTTGAATATAATTATGCATAGATAGGAAAAGCTGAAAATGTTGGAACGCTGAAATTTTAAATTGATTTTTTTTTTTTTGTAGACGTGTCTGGGTATATAGCCTAGCCAATTTCATTTAGTTTCTTAATGCTTTTGTTTTTATTACCTTTATTATTAAGTATCGCACATTGTGATAACAGAAGATCTGCCAAGGAAGGGGAGATATTGTAAGAAATTGGATGTAAATTCACTGTGTATAATCTAGCTATTAAAGCACTTTCTATACGATTTAGTCTTAGCAAATAGCTCTTTTACTTAAAGCAGCATTTTTTTTAGAAATAGAAATTATAATCAAACTCATTACGGAGAACTTGAGAGTGTTGTTTTGTAATAGATCCCTTTTATGTTCATATAACCTTTTTATTTAAATTCTTCTGGGTTTTCCTCATGTATATGTTATGGTTGCATTTTTATATTATATCTCCTCTTCCTACTTATATATAATTACATAAATAAAAACATAGTTTAATGCGATTAAGACCTAAATAATGAAAGACGTTAGATAATGTTTTTTTCCACTTTGTCATTAATTTTCCAAATACTGAATCTGTTACAACGTTTATCTAGGCGGGATGTGCCGAACCTCCCACTGCTCTATCGCTAGTTCCAAGGAAAGTGCTCGGACGAACTACACGCCTAGGTTCCGCCTGGTCTAACCTTCACGTCTAGGACTCGCCATGCCACTTACAAATTAGCAAATCACTCACATTTCCCCCGTATTCTGTTCGTGAGAAGTAAGTCCTACTCGGATAGCTTCTTCCCGTGGACCACTGCTCTGTGGAGCCGACTGCCAAGAGGATGTTTCTCTGATCACTATAATTTTAACCTGTTTAAGTGTAGAGTTAACCGTCATCTTCTGCTTCTATCTATATAAACTACCCCTTAACGTAACCCTCTACCTCGAGTGTCCCTCGTGCCCTGTATATGGTAAACCTTATTGAAAAAAAAAAAAAAATGGTTTCGAAACTTATTCTGACTATGAGGTGCACCCTTTAATCTTTCACAGTAAAACAATATTTTTTCTCAACTCGGAATTTTGAGATTTTTACTAATGTTTTTTTTATCTTTTATTTTCAGAATGCGCAATTTGAAAAATTGGAAAAATCTGAAACACTCAAACTTTCATTAAAATATCTTAAATATATGCAACTTCAGTTAAATAAAACCTTCTGCCCAGATGCAACAACAAGGCTTC
This sequence comes from Acanthosepion pharaonis, assembly GCA_903632075.3. Lineage (NCBI taxonomy): Eukaryota > Metazoa > Mollusca > Cephalopoda > Sepiida > Sepiidae > Acanthosepion > Acanthosepion pharaonis. The sequence goes on from CAHIKZ030003722.1 coordinate 861,967, forward strand.
AATGCGAAAACGCCTACCAGGATCTAAACAATTTCCTCACAAAGTGCGAACGAAGAAAGAATATTGCTATGGCCTCAGATCCGTCACTGCCACCATCACCAACTGAACAACAATTGTCACCCACCAACAGCATTTTTTATTTTGCTGACCCCTATGCATCTATCCTCGACCCGGTCACCCAGTCATGTCATATCGAAAGTCCAAACAGTCCGAATCTTCTGGATACCGCCTACACTACATATGCAGTCAGATGTCCTGATGCTTCTCTTTCAGCATTCAACCCGCAACCTTTTGCCGTCCATCACGTCAACAGCCGGTATCATCCATACGGTTACAGCGTAAACAAACATGGCGGAAATGTCACTCAAGGCAATGCAGATCCACTTTCATTTCCAAGGAACGCTTCGTCAAAAATATGGAGACCTTGCACGTTCAATTAATATTGAATTGAATGTGTTTCTTTTGACTGACGACTTGATTTCCTTTAAAAAGTTCTTCAAATCGTTTTATGTGCAATATTAAAAAACAAAACACCCCCCATAAGGACAGCTTTTTTCTATTATTTATCACTAGGAGAAAAAAAAAAAGAGACATTCTCTCTCTCTCTTTTTTTTTACTATTTTTTTTTAAAGAGGCGTTTACGCAGACACAAATCCTTCTCATCAGATAATACAGGGCGTCCTCGACATACGACAGTTTCGTTTCTACGATGCTTCGTAACACGATTTTCCGTGTAAGTCGGAAAGTAGCCGCGATTTTCTATGAATAAGCACTAACGTCACTCACCTATGTTAACGCAATACTTTTTGATTGATTCGCTTTTTATGGCTTCTTGTAGGCTATTTAAAGCCATAAAATATTGTAAGAATTTTGTTTTTACGTAATAACAGTGATATACGTCTTACTAGTTAAAACATAGCTAGGTGGAGAAGATGTGAATTCATACGTTTCCCTAAGAGTATTTGCACGTAACTAAATGTAACGAACTCATCGGGAATTAAACTCGGCTCTCCGCTTGACAATTCCGAGCAATTATCTATTACATCACCCGTACATCTAATAGCAACTAATATTCCCAAACGGTCACCCATCTAGGTACTGATCAGGCTCGACTTGACTTAACTTCGGCTATCTGGTGTTTCAATATGATGTGGCCGTAAGCCTGCTAAGACAATAGCAATGTAATAATCTAGGGCATAACAACACATTTCTATGACATATGTTAACATAATTAAGACTAAAACATACAGGAATCACAAATATAATAAATATAATGAAAATAATACCGTATATATGAAACAAGATTATCGGAGATTGTGTCATAACCTCAAAACGCCGTAAGTCGGGACTGTCGTAACCCGGATAATGACTGTACTGGAATTAGAAATCAGTGAAACAAACTACAATTCAGAGTTTCCCAATTTGAAAAGACCAAAAAAACTGTTTTTTTTTTGTTTTTTTGCGATGGTGGTGGGAGTTTTAAAAATTGTGATTTAACATTTTAACGAGTTCCTATTCAGGCTAAATCAATTACTGCCAATTCAATCTGTGATTTCTATTTTTATGTAAATTTTTTAATATAATAATGTCTCCCTGTATTTTTCCATAAATACTCGGTGTTTTGTTCGGCTAAAATTTGAACAATTACTTCCCAAGAAGAATAGAACATTCACAGCATTAACTCAAAAGATGGCTCGATACCAAGAGTAGAACAATAATTATTTATTATAATTTTTAGATACGGACAAATACAACTTACTCACTACAAACATGCATTCTTGTTTCGATACGGCTGCATCTCGACTGCTAAGAAAAAAAAGTAACCAATTTTGGTTTTCACCAGTCGAGATGCAGCCACATCGAAACAAGAACGCATCTTTGTAGTAAGCAAATTGTTTATATATATAATTATTTATTTAAAAATATGATTCCAAACTCGCGATATAAGAGGTCTCATGTTTCAAAACAAGAGCCGAAAACTTCAATATAATTATTTGAATTAAATTGAGTTAAAGTAAGATCTGTTCCATCTTCAAGCGAAATTTTTTTGGAATAACGTATTTCTGAAATTTACGTGTTTTAATAATTGAAATCAAAATTTCCATGGTAGCAGCTAGGGCGAATTGTTTGAATTGGGTAGGCGTATGTTGGGTGTTAATAATAAGTATCAGTATAGAGTTACTTTCATAGATGTCAAGTCAGGGAAAGGTGGGGGGTGTCTAAATTTGAAACGGAAGATGTATTAACTCTAGTCTGGTATGCTTGTCTATGGAGATTTATTTATTTTTTATTTTATTTTTTTTATGAAAGGGATTTGTGCATATAAAAAAAACTGCCGTAACGTTTTGTTTTTTGACGACTTCATAAAGGGTTATCTTTTTGTAGGGTATTTAAACTATTTATTTGCGCTATGGATTATGAAAGTTATTATATTGTATGCTTGTTTTTAGCTAATTATTCAAACCATGAATCTGATGATGTAGACAAAAAACTGTTAACTCATGTCTATTGTTTAATAGATTATTATTATTTAGAAGCTTAATAATGTGCAATTTCTCATGGAGGCACAAAGGGCATGGGTCATCCCAAGTTTTACATGTTCTAGCCCTGTTTATAATTTTCCATTTTACTTTAGGTGTCCTATTTGTTTCCTTCAAATGCCAAAAATATTTAGATAGGGAAGTCTGATTTCTTTTATTTATATTATTGAAAGAGCACTTATAGACAAGCATACCAGACTAGGGTTAATACATCTTCCGTTTCAAATTTAGACACCCCCACCTTTCTCTGACTTGACATCTATGAAAGTAACTCTATACTGATACTTATTATTAACACCCAACACACGCCTACCCAATTTAAACAATTCGCCCTAGCTGTTACCATGGAAATTTTGATTTCAATTATTAACACACATAAATTTCAGAAATACGTTATTCCAAAAAAAAATTTCGCTTGAAGATGGAACAGAGCTTACTTTAACTCAATTTAATTCAAATAATTATATTGAAGTTTTCGGCTCTTGTTTTGAAACATGAGACCTCTTATGTCACGAGTTTGGAATCATATTTTTAAATAAATAATTATATTTATGCTCTACTTTTGTATCGAGTACTATTTTTAAAAAATAATAACTAAAATACTAAGGGACTTTGGATTATTTAACTAACCAGTTCCTTCCTATTTTCTATATATTTTCATATATATATATATATATGAATGATATAATATGAAACATGTGCGATATATATGGGAACAATAAAGTTTGTGCGATTTAAATACCTGAACAAGGAAGACGTGACGTGATGAAGAAACTTGTTGAACGATGCCAGAAATGTATCGCCGAGCAGCGCGGGCGGGTAACTATGCCTAAATGTGATATACAGTGAGTCCCCCCCATATCTGCCGGGGTTAGGGGCCAGAATCGGTCGCGAATAGAATCCGCGAATACTTGTGACCCCACTAATTTTGATTGTTAAAATCCCATATGCCTTAAACTTTCATACTAAATACTCCAGAAACATTTCAGAGCTTTTTTAAAAACATTTTTGAAAAATATATTTGTGACCCTAGCGTAAATTTTCTTTCATACGTACAATAACTGTTTTTAATTACGCATAGATCGATACACCCATTGAAAATACTGTATAAAATATGTGTAACAAGACATAAAATTTAAAACATTTTCTAAAAACAGAAGTGTGATGATGTGCCCAGACTTAACATGAGCCGATTTTAAGACCCCAGCCACAACCCCTAAGCAAGAACAAAGCCCAAGCACTACGCATGTTTTTTGGGGTTTTTTATATGAAGATGTACAATTCTGTCACAAATGGACTGTACTATGTTTTAAGTTACTTAAATAACAGGAAAATAATAAAAGAATATTTTAAATATGTTCTATTGAAAAAATACGCCAATCGAGGGAGTTATCAGCGAATAAATTGGCCATATGTTCTTCAGTAAAACATGCGAATATTAGAGGTTTCCGCGAATAACAAGTACATATGTGGCATTGATGAAACACGAATATGCGAGAGCTCACTTTATTCATTGATTCACCAATAGAAATAAACATGTTGTAAGGAAATTGCCTTTACTTTCTGATTTACCCTCATATATATTATATGGGATTATATATATATATATATATATATATATATATATAAGCATTGCATATGTTTTCATTGAGACATATTTCATTGAATAATTTGTCAACTTATTTTCAAATGAATCCTTTCATATTCACGGACAAGCTTTTTGGTGTCATTATAAAGGAAAAAGAGAATGTTATGTATCAACATATATATATATATATATATATATATATATGCCTATGAGTGTTGATTCAATGTTCATTTTTATACTTATATTTACATACGCTCTGTCTTTGATATTGAGCACTTTATCCCATAAATATAGCACACCTTAAAAATATATTTATATATATATATATATATATATATATATATATATATATATATATATATATATATATATATATATATATATATAAAAAAAATAATTTAGGGTCTCGTTTTTTACTTATATTCGCTACTTTCGGACACTTCAACGTGGTGCACTGGTTAGCAAGTTTGTCTCGCTAACATAACTACTGCTGATTAATGAGTTCGATCCTCACTGGGTGCCCCATAATTTCAGTCTTGTTCCACATTTAGGCAACGCTTAGAAAATCAGCTTATATTCATCACTTTAAAAAAATGGTAATTTTTGAAAATTAAAAAAAAAAACGATGAAGGACATATATATTTCAGTGGCAACAAAATTTTGAAGTAATCGTTAAGGTCGAAGCTGCTAAAGACATATTTCTGGCGATGGGACATTCATTTCTCGTGCGATATAACCAAATCGAGAAAAGTTATTTCGTGACATTCTTACCTTTAATCAGTGATGCCCAAATCGGATGAAATAGGCTGTGTATTTATTTTGGAAAATTACTCAACCCAAGACAAATCTTTCGTGTATAACATGGATAATTTCTACCTGTGATAATGCACTCTCTCGTGCAGATATCAATGTGATATGAATCTTTTATTCTTTTAATAAAAACAAAAATAAAATTTAAAAAAAAAAAAAAAAATTGTTCTATTTTTTTTTTTTTTTTACGATCTTGATTTCCAGGTTTCAACTTTCAAGACGCATTTGAAAAAAATAAATATATAAAAAATAATTATATTTATATGAAGTTGCATCTATAAGTCCGTAGGCTCATGATGAAGAGTCGTTTATTTTACACAATAAATATTTACGTGAAATACCCGTGAACATTTCAGTTTTCCCATTTCAATTTTCTGATTCCTCAGAATTTTTTTATTTAATTATTGAACAAATTCCTTGCTAGTCTTACGACTATAAATTCCCCTTTTGCAATATTTAAGTTTAACTTCAACAAAATATTACATTAACAATAATAAATATAAAGACAGTTCATTATCTAAAGAAATAACGGAGTACAAATGAAAAAAATATAAATTGTCAATGTTTTCCACTTCACTGAAGCAATGTTGAACGCGTGAGAGCGTTATCGCCTCCTCCCCTACATGCAAGCCGCTGATGGCAGCCACCGACAGGCCACCGGTGGGCTTCTATCGGTCCGCCAGTGGTAACACTGCCGAGACGATCTCGCCGGCAGCAGGCCACCTGCGGTAAATGCTAGTGGCATGCCATCCACTTGCAGATTGGTGGCTTGCATGCAAGGTCTATCTCCCTTTTCTTTCGTTCTTTCTTTCAGGTTATTATATACGCTTTCTTTTTCTAACTAAAATTAAACAGCGTCTCTGATATATCTACTTCTGTCTTTCCTCATAAACGTAACGGAGTGGTTCATTATTTATCTGATACATTAAAAAGGAGGAACACACGGAGGAACAATCAGAATTACCATTTTTCAGCTTAATCCACATTCTTGCCAGTTATTCTCCGTGGTTTATATAAATTATACAGTGACCATTTCAAATCAGAATGCAGGGAGTACGGTAACAGTAATGTTGAAATTGAGGAGGCACGGTGGAGTAATGGATAGCGGATTGAGGAATCGGAGAGGCGAGTTCGAATTCCAGTCGAATCCGTTGCAGTCACTTACACGCTAATACCCTTGGGAAAGGTATGAATCTTCTTCTCCTCCAAGCTATGGGTAAATAGTAGGACAGACTGAATTCCATAGCCTTGGATGGCTACTGGTCTACCGGAGAAAGAAATGGCAACCTACTGCGGGAAAAAATCTGCCTCGTCAGTCATGTATTGAAAGTATATCACGCATGGTACATAACTGACTGAATGTGGAAATTAGACGTTTCCTTATACGGAAACAGTCGGCATTCAGTTAGTGCCAGTGTCGGCTGAAATTTATAAAATCTTAAATAGTTTTTCAAGCAATTCTTCTATGTGACGAGGCAGATTTTTTTTTATGTATGTGTTTGATGTTATAGGAATGTTTTATTTCCTAAACACGGTCAGCACATTGTGACCGTGTTCGAGTTAATGTTATTGAGTAATGGTCTTTCCTTTTTTATTATTTTTTTACATGTGGATGAGACTATTATACTTGTATTTTGTACTAGTATGTTTCGGATGGAGTTTGGTAGTTATATATATATATATATATATATATATATATATATATATATATATATATGTGTGTGTGTGTGTGTGTTCATTGTATCATTTATATAATTCATGGAGAATAACTGGTTTTATTGCCTTGACAAGAATGTGGAGTAAGCTGAAAAATGGTAATTCTGACTGTTCCTCCGTGTTATATATATATATATATATATATATATATATATATATATATATATATTCATGAACGTGCACATCTGAAAAACGTAAAAGTCATGAACATGCGCGTGTACCCAACGGATTAAAAAAGGTGAGAAAAAATGAAAAAAATTTGAAATAAACTTATTTAAATAACTAACCCCTTGAAGAATGGATAATTACAAGAAATTTCGAAGTCGGGAAAGAACATCAAAAATTGATATTTACACTTAAGTCATATATATATATATATATATATATATATATATATATATATATATATAATAAAACTATAGTTTTAACGTATGCTCTATTTTTGAACTAAAAGGGTTCAATATCAGAGATAAAGCGTATGTCATTATAAAATATAAAAGTAGACACTGAGGTTAACACCAAATAACGACAGTTTTTTACGGGTTAGAACACAATCTTCAGACAGAAAATATTGCGTTAAGCATGAAACAGACTGTCGTCGATTGGTGCTAACCTCATTGTTCAAATTTATATTTTTTATAATTTTTTTTTTATCATAATTCACTTAATCTTATACTTTTGTATTAATCTAACAGATCGTATATACCACAGAAATTTCAAATCAAATTTCAGAGAATGATTGCTTGTCAGAACATTTCCATTTGTCGTGTAAAGTAATATCAAATGTCTTTTTTTTTCTTCTTTTTTGGTGATGTTCTTATCCTTGTTGGATTTATTACATTTCTTCGCGATATCATTCCCCGGAATCTACCCCCCCCCAAAGCTGTATCCTGCATTCCTTCACTGTAAACCAATATTTTATCTCCATCTATGAATTAAGAAATATATTTATTGTCATCTTTTCCTCATTCATCGTTTGCGATTACTTAATAAAAACGACAGACTATTCCATCGATAGACAGTATGCATCTTTGCTGTGGTTTATCATGTATAGCTGAGTTTGGTACAAGGCCACAATTACGGGTCGCTTAGTGACTATTGAACTAACTACTCAATAGAGATAGTCAACCAGATAAACTCGCTAACAGGACCGGATTAAGACACGTAGTGACTCTAAGCACTTAAAGATTTTGATACCCCCATACATCTGCGAGTTAAGTATGCTAGCATGGAGTCTCTGTGAGTAATGCAAAAAAAAAAAAAAAAAAAGACACCAGCCAAGAACGTACATCATGGAGACGCCAGCTGAAAATAAATATAGAAAAGACCGAAGGAGCATACGATCACCTAGAGAGGCTGATGATCAGTCCCAACCCAGAACACCAGTAACGCCCTGGGAACACAGAATGAATCAATCGCAGCTGAGCAACCAAATGAGCCACGACCAGATTCTAACAGAATTGTGACCGGAGGTGGCTGAGTTATAAAAAACAAAATTATATTTGCAATAGTAAATGGATCAGGGTTCAGGAAACAGGTTTAGTGTAAAGTATTTACATTTTGGAGCATTATACCATGCAACCCCTTCCCCATACACGAAACGTCGCAGGTCTCCCTCTACTCTATCGCTATTTCTATAGCAAATTTTCTAACGAGCTACATTCCTTAGTGTTATGGCAAATTATCCACACAAGCACGGACACTCACAGCTATAAATAGGAGCAGGTACTGCCTTTTGGAGATGGAAGTTTCCAGTAGTCAATTCTGACAGTCGGACCGAACATTCTTGCTGTAACATTCTCGTTTGTATAAGTTTGTATTACTGTTTCTGTTAATGTATTTGTTTAACTCAATTCCTCTCTTTGTGTCTTTATTTCTGGCACTAACAAGGCTACAACACTTAGTTCCACAAATTCTTATCTTCAGAGCTAAGACCCACTATGCCACGTACACTGGAACGAATCATCCCGTTTTCAAATTGTAAAAAGAAAGTTCCATTTGGACAGCTTCTTCCCAAGAAATGTTACGTTGTGGAACAGACTCCCAAGGGGATGATTTCACGATAATCATATATATATGCGTGTGTGTGTGTGTGTGTGTGTTTATGTATTTAGCAAATTTTCTTTTAGGCATGTCTGATTGAATTGAGTACCTATTTCCTCCTCACGGAAGTTCTTCCGCCCACTGATAAAGCGGCTGACCACCGACGTGCAGCTCCTACGCCCAGGCTGGCGTCAGGTCGATAGACGTTTAGCACAGGTGCGTTGGAGAGAGGCGTTCCGTTTCACCAATAGTGTCGGGAAACCCTTTCGTCTACCCTCACACAGTTTAGCCGGCGGATCGATGCCACTGACTGGGGTGTGGACGTCAAAGTGCTCATGTGACTTCTTGGAGCCATGTGTGAGAGTTGGATGTAGGCCGAGGGTAAGTAGAATTTCGCATCCCAATTCCTCTGAATAAAGCAGGGTCGACCGCTTTGCAGCAAAGGTGACGATACACCCCACGGTCCTTTTACACACCTTATTCAGTAAGCCGATGCTTTTACTGGCTCTTGGGCCTTGTATTGAGTTAAATTTAGTTAACAAAGAAATAAAAAAAAAAAAAACATCTCCATTTCCTCGAAAACGACTCCAGTGATATCAATCGACATATGCTTGGGACGAGCGGGTTCTGTCTTTATGCAAACAGATGTCGTTTGCATGTGGGATATAGACCTGAGGAGCGACATCTTCTAGAAAGTATGTATCTGTCATACAGACACCACCCACTGTCTCGTGGTATGTGGTGGCATAAATTACAACCGTGTGAGTTTGTGTGTGTGTATTTACAGGAAGATAGAGACATATTTGCTAAAAATACAGTGGACATTTTTTTTAAATTCTCAGTTTTCAAAAGATTTTTTTTTTGTACAGAGTATAGCCTCAACGTATTAAATGACGGAATATCTCGTAAGATTTACGGAGCATGAAAAGAAAACCGGAAATCGTGTCGGTCAGTCAGTCGTGCGCCTTGGTTTCGTTGTTTCGATGAACGAGTCAAAGGTGTATGGTGGGGTAGCAAAAAAATATGGGAAAAAAAAAATCAAATAGAGACACTGCCGAAAGAAGAGTAAAATATAAGGCTGGAGGGCGTGGCCGGATGTTGGGATGATATTCCATTCTGTGCCTGGAGACATGTCGGGTGGGGCAAAAGGATACCTTATCACCAGCTTAGAAATTTGTGTCACTCACTAGTGAAAGGAAGGGATGAAGAAATGACACATGAATGAAGAAGAGATGTGCAAAAGAAAGACTGTTTGAAAGAAAAGAAAAGAAAGAAGAGAAAAGAAAGAAAAGAAAGAAGAAAAAAGAAAAGAAAAGAAAAGAAAGAAAAGAAAAAAGAAAAGAAAAGAAAGAAAAGAAAAAAGAAAAGAAAAGAAAGAAAAGAAAAAAGAAAAGAAAGAAAAGAAGAAAAGAAAAGAAAAGAAAAAAAGAAAAGAAAAGAAAGATAAGAAAGAAAAAAAAGAAAAGAAAAGAAAGATAAGAAAGAAAGAAAGAAAAGAAATTGAAGAAGGGAAGTAAAAAATAAAATAAAAAACAAATTGAAAAAAAAAAAAAAAATAAAACAGTGAAAGGAAGAAAAAGGAAGTAATATCCATAAAAGGAAAATTAAATGAAAAGACTGTGCAGCGAACTTTGAAAACAATTTTAAAAAGGAAAACCAACAAGTGGATTCATCTCCACACAAGAAAAAATTCGGTACACATTTAATATGTGAAAGGTGGAGTAATGGATAGCGTCTCGGATTGAGGAATCGGAGGGCCGAGTTCGAATTCCACTCGAATCCATTACATTAACTTACATGCTAATAACCTTGTTAAATGGATGAATCCTCTTCTTCTCCCCACGGCTATGGATAAATAGTTCTATAGTCTTGGATTGCAATTGGTATACCGCAGAAAGAAATGGCAACCTACAGCGGAAAAATATGCCCTGGCAATCATGTATCGAAAGATACATGATCGCTTAAGTGTGTATCACGCATGGCATATAACTGACATGCTTATGTATGGCTAGAGACTAAAAAAACTGGTTCCTTTCTGCCTTTCTTGACACTACCCTCTTGTGCAATGTGGTGGTGCACTCGGAGGCAACGGATTTGAGATGATAGGGGAATAAACATACAGTAATTTTTTTTTTGTTGCAGTAGATAGTTTTGTATATTGTCATTGGCTGTAGTGATTGGTGTACGCACTTGTGTGAAAGACCGAGTTTTCAAATATCGATTTTCAATGTTTGCTCTCAGCGCAACACAATCTTTCTAAATTTATTCCTCTCTTGACTGTAATAAAGTAAGCGTAATAAATAAACATTTACATAAATATATTTAATCCCATGTCCTACCACGTGGATTTCGGTGTTCGAGGTCAGGTAAAAAGCTACAATTTGGAACACTGTTTTTCACAGCAGGCATTCAACATAATAAAACTGGCTTCATGTAATTCTCCCGTCTCTATTGCGCATGCCCAATTGTTTTTGGATCGCGCCATATTTTGTAAATATCGATATATTTTACTGTAATGCACTTGTAAATCTTTTGAGGAGACAGAGGTATAGAGTTTATTGTTATACTTATTGTCAACTTTGACAGTTATCATCCTCCTCCACATCATCATTAACATCCTATGATAATATAATAAATGACAATATATATTATATACTTACAAAATCTGTGATTATGTGTCCTGCCCATTAAGACAGACGATCATGGCTCTCTTTTTAGAGCTAAGTAATATTAGCTTCCTTTCTAACCCTCCCCAGTCCTTGCTCTGTTATCCATTTATATAAGATCATTTCTCGATGTTTACTTCTGATGCTCATGTTTTCAATATGTCCTACAAGTGTCAAATTCTCCAAGCCTTCTTTCCTGATTATGCGTCGCAGAAATATCAACTGCCTCTTTCTAATTCTATGTACAAGCTCCTCTTTTGTTGACGTTTTCCTTAAAATTTTCTCATTGCTCACATATTATGCCCATGGTATTATTATCCTTCTGTAGAATCACATTCTCTTGTCTCAGACATCCTCTTCATCTGTGAGGAAATTACCCATCAATCGCCGCCATATAGCCTAAAGTATAGACGATATAAAATTTAAATATATTTGGGGCGGCTGTTATTTGTATACCTATGATTAACGATAGTATTCGGCGTCACATTCCGGTAAACTGATTGATTTTTTACGGCTTATCAACCCTTTATGGATTATCTAAAGCTGAAACATTTTTGGGGGTGAGTGAATATTGCATTAACAGTTTTTTTTTTTTTTGAATAACATTGACTTTTCTGAATACAAGTCGTACTTAAATAGCTTGGCGAATAGTTGGTGTAATACGTTTTCCAAGAAAATTTACGCATAAGTGAATGTACTCGGTTTGAGTTCGAACTCGGCTTTCCGATTTTTCATTCCAAGCCGATATTCCTTACACCACCCGCATATCCACAGTTCGAATTTGAATGGGGAATTTCAAGATGGATGTGTACTCCTCAGTTTTTTTTTTATCATTTCACCCCAAACAAGGTAACAGCGTCCCCAAGACGAAAGGAGTTAATGAGTGAGAAAGAATATGACAGAAAAAAAACAAAAAAAACAAAACAAAACAAAACAAAAAAGAAGCAAAAAAAAACCAAAAAAAAAAAACGTTATTCTGGAGAGAGAACAATGAAAGAACTGGAATTAAGAAAGAAGACAAAAATATAACGATTGACAATTCATTTAAATTTTCAAGGTTAAAGTTGATTGAAAAGCAAGCAGCCAGAAGCGAGTTTTCATCTGGGAAATTCGTACAATATAACATTCCGTATCTCTACTTCATTTTACTTGGCCTTGTGTCAAACTTATATGCAACAAGTAAATATCAATATAGATTTAATTAATCTAATACCAGGTCACAAAATTAGGGTAACCAGTGATTGTATACCTCAACATCACATTATTTACACGCCGACTATTGCCCTCATCTTTGTTGGCATTATCCTAACGTTTCGACCGTTGTGCCCACCGGTCTTCATCAGGCGTTTGCCGATCCGGGTAAACTTAAAGACATTTCAAGCAAAACACTTTATTTAATATAAGGGGTTAGATTGTTCTCGTACCGCTGATCATGTGTTGGGATATTATGTCTTGTTCTTCCTTTGTACTGCTCAGTTATTGCCCCCCCCCCTGTTTGCACTGTGTCTAAGTCTGCACTGCTCGTTTCAGGGATTGAACTCACGATTAGTATGTCATCAAATTCAGCAACCAACACTTTAATCCAGTCTTGAGTGTATAATTCTGCATGATTGGTCGACAAATATCTGAAGAAGACCGAAAAGCACACTGTCTGAAACGTTGGGATAATAACAAAGATGCGGGCAATAGTCCGAGGGTAAATAATGATTACCCCTCATCCTAGAAATTTAGAAAGATGTATTAATTGTAAAATAAAATGAGAATGTCGCGAGTTTAAATCTGAATCGAATGTCAAGCTACATACAAAATTAGACCTTACAAAAAAAAAATAAAAAAAATAAAAAATAAATAAAAAAATAATTAAATAAAATAAATAAAAACAAAAAAAAGAACATGCTATGACCTGTAGCAACAAATATGTCATCAAGGAGAGTGGAGTCACTAAGGACAAAGAGACAATCGCATCGCCATAATCTTACTACCGTATGTGTTGCTACTTCGTTCTTTTTTACATAAACGTTCGCTCAACACAAGACTCGAGAGCCTCTCAAAGTAGAGGTTACTGTTTGGTTACGATGAATAAGTTCTGTGATATAAATGAATGACAAGGTGGTAGAAAGTGAAGATTATGTGGACAAGGAGAAGAGATAACAATTTACTCTTGACTAGAAGAGGTTAAGAATATAGTTTTCAGCGAAGTATACAAGGGAGACTCTTTATATGAGAGAAAGGTTTATTGGAACTTTCTTCTGACAGTTGGAATACAGGGGAAATGACGGTGATTCGACTCTGCGGAAGTAGTGCGAGACGACGTGTCTTAGCTGTAAAGGCTTGAACAGGTGCAAGTGAAGGCAGTTCGTCTGAACATTTGCGATGGAAATACGATAGAGTAACGACAGACTTGCGGTGTTGTGTCTGTGGTATACGGGCTGTACGATGGAGAATGCGTCTTTCCGAATACAGACACATCCCTGGATTTTTGAACAGGAGTAGAGCCTTATCGCTTGTTTCCTGTTTAAAATCGGGTTTCCGGTTCCTTCCAAAGACTATTCAAACACTCTGAACTTTTATTTACTATTTATTTAATTTTTTTTCCTTAATAGGAGTAGATAGGTTTGCTTATCGTCCGCTTCACACACCTGCCCGGTATTTTGAACAGGAGTAGAGATTTATCCCTTGTTTCCTGTTTAGGGTTAGGGTCTCCGGTTCTTTTTAGGTTATTTCCTTCTCTTTCACTTCCGATTGCCCTTGTATCCTGGTGGCATTATCGCCTTGATTAAGGTGGTGACTCTTACTGTGTAACCCTCTAACTTGTGTGACTCTTGGGCCTTGTAGAAGTTGATCATAACTGAAGACCACTTAAATGATTTTGAACTATCTTAAGACCGTATTTAGCTCCATAGCAACCCTTAGTGAGATGAAGTATCTTAAGATTTAAAAAGAATAACATCTTCATCTTTTAATGAACTTTTTCAAAACATTTTGAAAAATTCTTTGATATTTTTCTTCCCTAGCAGCACATCGTCCTATAGATTTTGGGTCTTTGAAAGTATTATCAAAACAGTGTAGTGAGCACATAATGAGAAAAAAGTGCTTAGAAAATTTGACAATCATTCACCGCAAACAAGGAAATGAAGCCACTAAGACGCAAGGGTGTTACTGAGTGTAAGAGAATATGAGAAAAAGAAAATAACCGTTAAGTAAATAGAAAATAAAACAACAGGAATTAAGACAGAAGATATAGATTGACATTGCATTTAAATTTTTGAAGAACTTCATTCTATTTCTCTCTCTCTCTCTATATATATATATATATATATGGGATATTTATTAACAAAGTTCATGGAAACAAAAACAAATAGAAAAATAATCAAAATGAAATTGGATAGATTCCATACCTAAAACACATAAAAAATAAAATTTGCAGCATCTGTCCTTCATGCTCATGTGTAGTCGCATCCATGCAAACAAACCTAGTCCGATGAAGCCCTAAAGAATGAAACACGTCACATGAAAAGCTTTTCCACTTTGACATACATTTCCACCCCGATCCTATATATATATATATATATATATATATATATGTTGAAAGTGAAGTTAACACCAAGCGGTGACTGTTTCATGATTGTATGCAATCTTCAGGCAATGTGTTTTGATTTGACACTTTGTTGCAGCATAAATACAGACGATAATGGATATGTCCCTATTTACATAAATACATTAAGTATTAAATTCTGCATGTTGGTCTGCAGTTGGAGATTCGTTTCCATCTGTTCTGTTCAAACTCCCTACCTCCAGGCAGAGAGGATCCTCAGACATGTCTATGTCGAAGGGTAGATTATTGTCTCTGAAAACAGCTACCCGACCCCGTTTTATACGGGGTCTACGGGGAATTTTTGGCCGAGTCTACGGGCTCGGATACACCACATTAAATTCGGCCTAGTGCCACATCTGACCGCGTGGGGAGATTGGTAGATATCCTGCAGTTGGAGATTTGTCTTCAGCTGTGCTGGTCAAACTCTCTGCCTTAGGGCAGAGAGGCTACCCAAACAAGGCTATGTCGAAGAGGAGAGCCTCGTCTCGGGAAGAAGCTACACAACCCCATTTTATATGGGATCTACGGGGAATTTTTGGCCGAGCCTATGGGCTCGTATAACCCACATTAAATTTGGTCTTGTGCCACATCTGACCGCGTGGGGCGGTTGGTAGTTATTCTGCAGTTGGAGATTCATTGTGGCTTAACTCACTTCAAGCAGTTGACTACTACTTCTATGCGCCGCTGGCGAATCTTATATGTATTGTTCTTGTCCTAAGTATTATTGTTCATTATCAACCTTCGTTTGATTATTCTATTCAGTAACCTTCCCTATGTTACAACACTCTTTATTGTTGCATGATGAGTAGTAAGGTCTATTGTATTATCCTAACGGTTATTGAGTGGGTGGCAACGTAGACAAAATTTACTACGATCTACAAAGTAGAGGAAATTGTGGAGAGTTATAATCGTCAACGTATTGAAGGGGCATTGAATATAGAAGAATATTTCAATTCCTTCATGATAGTCATAATATTAATACAGGTTGCGATGGGTAAATTGTAAAATGTAACCTCTCTCTCTCTCTCAATTGAGAGCCCTTTCTGAATCACATCATTATGGCTGATGCTAACCGCTAGGAAAATGACACGTTGCGTCTTCTTGGGCTAACGTTATCGGATGATATGAAGTGGAAAAATTATATTGAATTCATTGCTAGGTCTGCTGTGTCATGCTAGCCAATTTTTCCTTCCAGAATCTATTTTACCTATTTATTCGTTCATGCTTTGAATACTGCTGCTGCATATGGCCCATTGCTCCTACTATATATTTAAAGATTCTTGATATAATCCAAGGAAGAATGAGCAATATTATTCGTTCTGACCTGGCATCTCGGCCTCAGTCACTTTCCCACCGTCGTAATAAAGCTCCTCTGTGCCTTTTCTATAAATACTTTCATGGTAATTGTTTGGATGAATTTTACGCTATAGTATTTAGACTTTATGAATTTAAGTGGATTACTAGATTAGCAACAAGATCTCATCAGTTTGCATTTGAGTTGGATAGAAGTTCTACGCTAAGCGTTTCTTTTTTCATTGTTTTTGCTTGCGGAACTCTCTTCCGGTTCCATACTTTCCAGTCAACTTCGATCTTCAAAAATTTAAATGCAATGTCGGTCGTTATCTACTGTCTTTTTGGTTACTATTTTTCTATTGTTCTCTCTACTTAAAGAAGGTTATCTTTTTTTTCTTATTCTTTCCCACCCAGTAACCGCTTGTGTTTTAGTGTTTTAACTACCTTGCTTGGGGTCTGTTGTGGAGTATTTTCACAGTGGAGGCTTGTATTTCTAATAAGTCGTCCTAAATTAGGTCCGACGTACAAAACGTTAGGAACTTGGAAAATAAGAGTCAATGGCGCAGCAATCTAGTTGTGATGGTTGGTACTTCAAATGTCCGAATCTCGACTGACGCGCTCAACACCATTCAGTATTTATCGTTCCACCCACGAGGACCGAATATGGCACAAGGCCGGTTTTAATGTGGGTTTCTCCGAGCCCGTAGGCCCGGCCAAAAATATAGCCTTTGAACCCGCCTAGACGGGTTCAGGCCCTGTCTACCTCCCCGGACGAAACCTTGCCCTTCGGCAAAGCCTCGTCCGGGTTCCTCTCTGCTAACGCAGAGAGTTCGACAGGAGGCGTGCGCAGTCAGAGACCGCGAGACGCCATTCGGTATTTATCATTTCACCCACGGGAAACGAATATGGCACAAGGCCGGTTTTATTGTGGGTTTCTCCGAGCCCGTAGGCTCGGCCAAAAAAATAGCCTTTTGAAGCCGATTAAACGGGTTCAGGCCCTGTCTACCTCCCCGGACGAAACCTTGCCCTTCGGCAAAGTCTCGTCCGGGTTCCTCTCTGCTTACGCAGAGAGTTCCACAGGAGGCGTCCGCAGTCAAAGACCGCGAGATGCCATTCGGTATTTATCTTTTCACCCACGGAAAAGAATATGGCACAAGGCCGATTTTTTATGTGGGTTTCCCGAGCCTGTAGGCTCGGCCAAAAAAATAGCCTTTTGAAGCCGATTAGACGGGTTCAGGCCCTGTCCACCTCCCCGGACGAAACCTTGCCCTTCGGCAAAGCCTCGTCCGGGTTCCTCTGCTTACGCAGAGAGTTCGACAGGAGGCGTCCGCAGTCAAAACCGCGAGATGCCATTCGGTATTTATCTTTTCACCCACGGAAAAGAATATGGCACAAAGGCCGGTTTTTATGTGGGTTTCCCCGAGCCCGTAGGCTCGGCCAAAAAAATAGCCTTTGAAGCCGATTAGACGGGTTCAGGCCCTGTCTACCCCCTGGACGAAACCTTGCCCTTCGGCAAAGCCTCGTCTGGTTCCTCTCTGCTAACGCAGAGAGTTCGACAGGAGGCGTCCGCAGTCAAAGACCGCGAGATGCCATTCGGTATTTATCTTTTCACCCACTGAAAAGAATATGGCACAAGGCCGTTTTTTATGTGGGTTTCCCCGAGCCCGTAGGCTCGGCCAAAAAAATAGCCTTTTGAAGCCGATTAGACGGGTTTCAGGCCCTATCCACCTCCCGGACGAAACCTTGCCCTTCGGCAAAGCCTCGTCCGGGTTCCTCTGCTTACGCAGAGAGTTCGACAGGAAGCGTCCGCAGTCAAAGACCGCGAGATGCCATTCGGTATTCATCCTTTCACCCACAGGAAAAGAATATGGCACAAAGGCCGGTTTTTAATGGGTTTCCCCGAGCCCGTAGGCTCGGCCAAAAAATAGCCTTTGACGCCGATTAGACGGGTTCAGGCCCTGTCTACCTCCCGGACGAAACCTTGCCCTTCGGCAAAGCCTCGTCCGGTTTCCTCTGCTAACGCAGAGAGTTAAACAGGAGGCGTCCGCAGTCAAAGACCGCGAGATGCCATTCGGTATTTATCTTTTTCACCCACTGAAAAGAATATGGCAAAAAGGCCGTTTTTATAGGCTCGGCCAAAAATATATTTTTTTGAAGCCGATTAGACGGGTTCAGGCCCTGTCTACCTCCCGTACGGCTTCGGCAAAGCCTCGTCCGGGTTTTGAACGCCGATTAGACGGGGTTCAGGCCCGGTATTTATCTTACCTGGCCCCGGACGAAACCTTTTGAAGCCCGGGTTCAGGCAAAGCCTCCTTCGGCGGGTTCCTCTCTGCTAACGCAGAGAGTTAGACAGGAGGCGTCCGCAGTCAAAGACCGCGAGATGCCATTCGGTATTTATCTTTTCACCCACTGAAAAGAATATGGCACAAGGCCGTTTTTTATGTGGGTTTCCCCGAGCCCGTAGGCTCGGCCAAAAAATAGCCTTTTGAAGCCGATTAGACGGGTTCAGGCCCTGTCTACCTCCCCGGACGAAACCTTGCCCTTCGGCAAAGCTTCGTCGGGTTCCTCTCTGCTAACGCAGAGAGTTAGACAGGAGGCGTCCGCAGTCAAAGACCGCAGATGCCATTCGGTATTTATCTTTTCACCCACTGAAAAGAATATGGCACAAGGCCGTTTTTTATGTGGGTTTCCCCGAGCCCGTAGGCTCGGCCAAAAAATAGCTTTTGAAGCCGATTAGACGGGTTCAGGCCCTGTCTACCTCCCGGACGAAAAATAATATTCGTCGGGTTTTTTGCTAACGCAGAGAGTTAGACAGGAGGCGTCCGAGTCAAAGACCGCGAGATGCCATTCGGTATTTATCTTTTCACCCACTGAAAAGAATATGGCACAAGGCCGTTTTTTTGGGGTTTCGAGCCCGTAGGCTCGGCCAAAAAAATAGCTTTTGAAGCCGATTAGACGGGTTCAGGCCCTGTCCACCTCCCCGGACGAAACCTTGCCCTTCGGCAAAGCCTTCGGGTTCCTCTGCTAACGCAGAGTTAGACAGGGAGGCGTCCGCAGTCAAAGACCGCGAGATGCCATTCGGTATTTATCTTTTTCACCCACTGAAAAGAATATGGCACAAGGCCGTTTTTTATGTGGGTTTCCTCGAGCCCGTAGGCTCGGCCAAAAAATAGCCTTTTGAAGCCGATTAGACGGGTTCAGGCCCTGTCCACCTCCCCGGACGAAACCTTGCCCTTCGGCAAAGCCTCGTCTGGGTTCTCTTCTGCTTACGCAGAGTTCCACAGGAGGCGTCCGCAGTCAAAGACCGCGAGATGCCATTCGGTATTTATCTTTTCACCCACTGAAAAGAATATGGCACAAGGCCGTTTTTATGTGGGTTTCTCCGAGCCCGTAGGCTCGGCCAAAAAATAGCCTTTTTGAAGCCGATTAGACGGATTCAGGCCCTGTCAACCTCCCCGGACGAAACTTTGCCCTTCGGCAAAGCCTCGTCAGGTCCCTCTGCTAACGCAGAGAGTTCGACAGGAGGCGTCCGCAGTCAAAGACCGCGAGATGCCATTCGGTATTTATCTTTTCACCCACGGAAAAGAATATGGCACAAGGCCGATTTTTTATGTGGGTTTCCCCGAGCCCGTAGGCTCGGCCCAAAAATAGCCTTTTTGAAGCCGATTAGACGGGTTCAGGCCCTGTCCACCTCCCGGACGAAACCTTGCCCTTCGGCAAAGCCTCGTCGGGTTCCTCTCTGCTTACGCAGAGAGTTGACAGGAGGCGTCCGCAGTCAAAGACCGCGAGATGCCATTCGGTATTTATCTTTTTCACCCACTGAAAGAATATGGCACAAGGCCGGTTTTTATGTGGGTTTCCCCGAGCCCGTAGGCTCGGCCAAAAAATAGCCTTTTGAAGCCGATTAGACGGGTTCAGGCCCTGTCCACCTCCCCGGACGAAACCTTGCCCTTCGGCAAAGCCTCGTCCAGGTTCTCTGCTTACGCAGAGAGTTAGACAGGAGGCGTCCGCAGTCAAAGACCGCGAGATGCCATTCGGTATTTATCTTTTCACCCACTGAAAAGAATATGGCACAAGGCCGTTTTTTATGTGGGTTCCCCGAGCCCGTAGGCTCGGCCAAAAAATAGCCTTTTGAAGCCGATTAGACGGGTTCAGGCCTGTCTACCTCCCCGGACGAAACTTTGCCCTTCGGCAAAGCCTCGTCAGGTTTCGCTTACGCAGAGAGTTAGACAGGAGGCGTCCGCAGTCAAAGACCGCGAGATGCCATTCGGTATTTATCTTTTCACCCACTGAAAAGAATATGGCACAAGGCCGTTTTTTTGTGGGTTTCCCCGAGCCCGTAGGCTCGGCCAAAAAAAATAGCCTTTTGAAGCCGATTAGACGGGTTCAGGCCTGTCTACCTCCCCGGACGAAACTTTGCCCTTCGGCAAAGCCTCGTCAGGTTCCCTCTGCTAACGCAGAGAGTTCGACAGGAGGCGTCCGCAGTCAAAAGACCGCGAGATGCCATTCGGTATTTATCTTTTCACCCACTGAAAAGAATATGGCACAAGGCCTGTTTTTATGTGGGTTTCCCCGAGCCCGTAGGCTCGGCCAAAAAATAGCCTTTTGAAGCCGATTAGACGGGTTCAGGCCCTGTCTACCTCCCCGGACGAAACCTTGCCCTTCGGCAAAGCCTCGTCCGGGTTCCCTAAACGCAGAGAGTTTCGACAGGAGGCGTCCGCAGTCAAAGACCGCGAGATGCCATTCGGTATTTATCTTTTCACCCACTGAAAGAATATGGCACAAGGCCGTTTTTTGTGGGTTTCCCGAGCCCGTAGGCTCGGCCAAAAAAATAGCCTTTTGAAGCCGATTAGACGGGTTCAGGCCCTGTCCACCTCCCCGGACGAAACTTTGCCCTTCGGCAAAGCCTCGTCCGGGTTCCTTTGCTTACGCAGAGAGTTAGACAAGGAGGCGTCCGCAGTCAAAGACCGCGAGATGCCATTCGGTATTTATCTTTTCACCCACTGAAAGAATATGGCACAAGGCCGGTTTTTATGTGGGTTTCCCCGAGCCCCGTAGGCTCGGCCAAAAAAAATAACCTTTTGAAGCCGATTAGACGGGTTCAGGCCTGTCCACCTCTCCCGGACGAAATTGCCCTTCGGCAAAGCCTCGTCCGGGTTCCTAGACAGATATTACGCAGAGAGTTCGACAGGAGGCGTCCGCAGTCAAAGACCGCGAGATGCCATTCGGTATTTATCTTTTCACCCACGGAAAAAGAATATGGAAAGGCCGGTTTTTTGTGGGTTTCCCGAGCCCGTAGGCTCGGCATAAAAAAATAGCCTTTGAAGCCGATTAGACGGGTTTCAGGCCTGTCTACCTCCCGGACGAAACTTTGCCCTTCGGCAAAGCCTCGTCTGGTTCCTCTTCGCAACGCAGAGAGTTCACAGGAGGCGTCCGCAGTCAAAGACCGCGAGATGCCATTCGGTATTTATCTTTTCACCCACTGAAAAGAATATGGCACAAGGCCGGTTTTTATGTGGGTTCCCCGAGCCCGTAGGCTCGGCCAAAAAATAGCCTTTGAAGCCGATTAGACGGGTTCAGGCCCTGTCTACCTCCCCGGACGAAATTTGCCCTTCGGCAAAGCCTCGTCGGGTTCCTCTCTTCGCTAACGCAGAGAGTTCTAGGAGGCGTCCGCAGTCAAAGACCGCGAGATGCCATTCGGTATTTATCTTTTCACCCACTGAAAAGAATATGGCACAAGGCCGGTTTTTTTGTGGGTTTCCCCGAGCCCGTAGGCTCGGCCAAAAAATAGCCTTTTGAAGCCGATTAGACGGGTTCAGGGCCCTGTCCACCTCCCCGGACGAAACCTTGCCCTTCGGCAAAGCCTCGTCGGGTTCCTCTGCTAACGCAGAGTTCGACAGAGGCGTCCGCAGTCAAAGACCGCGAGATGCCATTCGGTATTTATCTTTTCACCCACTGAAAGAATATGGCACAAGGCCGTTTTTTTGTGGGTTTCCCCGAGCCCGTAGGCTCGGCCAAAAAAATAGCCTTTTGAAGCCGATTAGACGGGTTCAGGCCCCTGTCCACCTCCCGGACGAAACCTTGCCCTTCGGCAAAGCCTCGTCGGGTTCCTCTGCTTACGCAGAGAGAAAGACAGGAGGCGTCCGCAGTCAAAGACCGCGAGATGCCATTCGGTATTTATCTTTCACCCACGGAAAAGAATATGGCACAAGGCCGGTTTTTATGTGGGAGGAATGAGCCCGTAGGCTCGGCCAAAAATAGCCTTTGAAGCCGATTAGACGGGTTCAGGCCCTATCTACCTCCCCGGACGAAACTTTTGCCCTTCGGCAAAGCCTCGTTGGTTCCTCTCAGAAACGCAGAGAGTTCGACAGGAGGCGTTTGCAGTCAAAGACCGCGAGATGCCATTCGGTATTTATCTTTTCACCCACTGAAAGAATATGGCACAAGGCCGATTTTTTATGTGGGTTTCCCCGAGCCCGTAGGCTCGGCTATAAAAAAAAATAGCCTTTGAAGCCGATTAGACGGGTTCAGGCCCTGTCCACCTCCCCGGACGAAACCTTGCCCTTCGGCAAAGCCCTCGTCGGGTTCCTCTGCTTACGCAAGAGTTAGATAGGGAGGCGTCCGCAGTCAAAGACCGCGAGATGCCATTCGGTATTTATCTTTTCACCCACTGAAAGAATATGGCACAAAGGCCGTTTTTTATGTGGGTTTCCCTGAGCCCGTCTCGGCCAAAAAAAAGCCTTTTTTTGAAGCCGATTAGACAGGTTTCAAGTCCACCTCCCCGGACGAAACTTTTGCCTTGGCAAAAGTCGTCCGGTTCATTCTGCTAACAGAGAGTCGACAGGGAGGCGTCCGCAGTCAAAGACCGCGAGATCCCCATTCTGTCGAACTTGCCACTGCTACTCCTACTTATTATCTATGGGAAAGTCCATTACAATAGAATAGGTACCTAACAGGGTTAAATGATTTTTTAAAAAAAAAAATCATAATTTAATTTTCCCGATATTCCCTGTTTGTCTATTTTCACAATTTTTTCAAATACACCTTTTTTTTTAACTTCAAATCATCAACAATAACGTTCACGCACATTAAATATAAAATTATTATTTAGAAACTGATTCTTGTACATAAGTTTTTTTTTTAATTAACAGTCATTTAATTTTTAGTAGAAAAGAATACTGAACTGTAATGTGGTATCAGTCCTCCTCCTCCATGGTAGTGAATGATGGCAATCTCCTCACATGAAGTAAAAGAGATGTGGTTATACAGAAGGATACTGAGAATACCATGGACCGAACATGTGGGCAACGGTAAAGTTCGAGAGACTATAGCAGCAAAAATGTCACTTGTGCTTAATATCAGAAAGAGACAATTGAAATTTTTGGGACACATAATGAAGAAAATTTGAGACACATAATGAAGAAAAAGGGCTTAGAATGTTTGGTACTCACAGGACAGATTTAGGGTAAGAGGAAAGCAACGTATAACACAGCTGGCGAGCTTGAGTTAATGGGTGGCGGAGCAGAGTTTGGGAGAGATAACAAAACGACAAAGGTTATTAAGAGCTATAAAGGAAAAGAAGTTGTGGAGAGCCATGATCATGAACGTTCTGAAGGGAAGAAGTAGAAAAATGAGAAAAATCTTTTGACACATTTTGGCAATTTAAAAAAAAAAAACTGCCTTCTTACTAAAATGGCGGATCTGTACCTCGTTCACCGTAATTTTGGTAACTAGATGTCTCTAATACTGATTGCCATATTCGTAACATGTAAATTTATAAAGATTAAAAAAAGTTTTGTTGGCAGAAGATTAAAGGAAAATTACACATACTTATTTACTGAATGGGAATCTATCATTAGTAAGAATATGCCCTATCTTCGGCATAACTGAGCTGTTCAGGTATTTGAGGGTTAAAAATCCACGTAAATCCGAGTTTGTGCCTCGTGTTACACTTTTTCGGGTATGCAAAATAAATAGACCCCTGCACGAGCAAGGTTCTGCTTAACTCGCAGGCCAAAAACCGCCTTTAGGCAGGAGGTCTATGTCAATATTTATGAAGCCTGGCTGAAGTCTCCCACTGAGAATTAAATACTGTACAAGAACAGGGGGCCAGTGATAGGACCTTTCTAACCAAACCATCGCAGTGTGGCAGGCGTTCTCAATATATATATGTGTGTGTGTGTGTGTGTGCGTGTGAAGAGAATTAGTACACTCTGACTCTCAACATCTGCAAAAAAAAAAAAAAAAAAAAATGGAAAAAAAAAAAAAAAAAAAACAATGTTTCGAACAACCGCCTCTCCTGCACTTATCGACCTTTTTATCCAAAATTTATGCCACTCCCCACACATCATCCGCCAAGTCAGAGTTAGATAAACAGCAGAATAAATTGCCGATTTCATAGAAGCAGGATATCACCACACCGTACCGTCAGTAGTTTTTTCTTCAGATGGGTACACAGAAAACCGGAAGATAACGACTCCTCAGTAAATATGAAATTGATCCCTTCATCCTGGGGCAGTTGTAACAAGGTTCGGTCCTTACTGGCCGCTCTGTAGTTATGATTTTGTTCTGAACTAAGCAAAGCTAAATGCAATAAAATCAGTTGATTTCCTGATTGATAGCGATCGTTGGGCTTCTGTGTTTGTAGCAGTAGAAAAACACAATTGCATTCGGCATTTCGTGGTTGAGAAGCTTCCTTTAATCCAAACATAGAATAGGGAGAGAAGAGAAAGTCAACAAGAGACATTTTTTTTGCATAATTTAGTTAGTTAGATTTGTGTCTTCACTAGAGTATTAGCATATAAATGAATGTAATGAATTCAAACCGAGTTCGAATTCCAGTCGAGTTCATTACATTCACTTACGTGCTTAATTGGCTAAGGTATGATTCCATCATCTTTTCCCACCAGCTACGGGCAGAATCCTATAGCCGTGGTTAGCAACCGGTCTAGGAGAAAGAAAGCTCTGATTGAAAAACCCGAGGGCATAGTATACGGATTAAGGGCGAACCACACCATATTCTGTGGTCTTCGGCTGTCGGTTAAGAGCTTGGAGAGGAGATGGCCGCCGACAGTATTCCAGAGACTGAAGATGATGAGTTCATACCAAAATACATTTGCTGGGTTGATGTTAGTACTGTAGCTGCTTCCGTCGCCACTACGAGCCTTGTTTATACTTCTAAATCCGCTGTCGTCAACTTCGAGAAAATATTGAGCAGTTATATACAAAGTCTACCGTAGATTGGCTCGAAGTCTTAATTACAAAGCGTACAGTAAAACAAGAACGTGAAAAACCGGCAATAGTTTTAAGGGTTTAGTTTGTTCACCTCTGCTCGACGCGCAGGTATATTGGGTCGCTTCTTGATCTTAAAAACAGGTAAAAAAAAATCGCCTTTAGAATAAGGTCGGATGAACATTCTTCGCAAGAGATGGCGCCTCTTTGTATATTACACCTGTGTTTTAGACGAAATGTCAGCTTTTGATCGGTGGGCGTGTGATTTCTATCGAGATTTATATCAGAGATTTCCTTTCACTGGTTTGACTGTTTTCATGAAGAAGAACGCCCGGGTACTTAAGATGCAATATCTGATCTGATGACTTCGAATCTATAGTGTGAAACGAACACAAACAAACAGTAGATATTTATTCCAATCGAGTAAGAATGAATTTGCAAGAATTAGAAAAAAAAAAAAGATCGAATTTTTGATCTTATCGAAAGAGTTCCGGCGTAAAAATGAACGTGTGCATTTGATTCAACAGCTGACAATCTTTAGAAAAAGTCCTTTGCAAGTATCTACACGTTTATCCATTTTGATATCAACGTTCTTAATTATTACTCTTATTTGATTAGTATTTTTATACGGTTTAGATTTTAATCATTTCACCCGAAGCTATGCAATAAAGCCACTAAGAAGCAAAAGGGTTACTTAATATGAGAGAATATCAGAAAAGAAAACATTATTAAGGAAAGAGAACAAAACTTTTGAAGATCAAATTTGACTGAAAACGAAGCCGCCGCAAGAGTGTTCCATAAGAATTGTGAGAGATGAAATCGTTATCATAGAACTTACAGTTACATCCAACCATTTCAACAATAAAATGATGAAAACTTGCCGCTCATCTATTACTGTGCTTAAATTCGTAAAGATGACGTACTAAAAATCAGAACAATTACAATGAAAATATTTATAGAAAAGGCACAGGGAAGCTAGGTAATGGCGGTAGGAAGTGAATGAAGCCGAGATATCAGGATCAATAACATTGCAGATTTTCTTTAAAAATAAAAGAGAAAAATAAACGAACATTAATTAACCAAACAGAAGACACTAATTAACTGACATTGCATTTAAATTTTGGGATCCCAAAAAAGAGTTCCTATAAGTTAGAACTGCGAGAAAAGTAAATGCTAACACTTTGCAATTTAAACTGTAAAGTAATGAAACTCAGCTGCCAATCTACGGCTGGACTTATATCCATAAAATCAAGGTCCCAAAGAGGAAAGCTCATCAGAACAATTACTATGAAAATATTTATAGAAAAGGCACAGGGAATTTATGTTACAGTGGTGGGCAAGTGAATAAAGCTAATATGCCAGTTCAGGGCCAATAATATTGCAGATTTTTCTTTGTATTTTATCAAGAATTACTAAACACATTACATTCATCAAACCAGATAAGACAGCAATAATCGATGCATGGATGAATGGTAAACTTACCATTTTGATTTTTGAATTGCCTTTGATCATTGTGGCTTTTTATCAAAATATTTTGGGTTCATACATTCTTCATTATTATTATTATTTTATTCGATTTTGCCGCCTTAATTCTTCATTATTATTATTTTTTCCTCACTGTTTTTCTTCTGTTTTATTAGTATGACTTTTATCAAAGCCCTCTTGGTCAATATTCTCTTTATTATTACGACTGTTTTCTCACTGTTATTTCTTCTGTTTTATTATTATGACTTTTATCAAAGCCCTCTTGGTCAATATTCTCTTTATTATTACGAGCCTGTTTTCTTCTTGACTTTTATCAAAGCCCTCTTGGTCAATATTCTCTTTATTATTACGACTGTTTTCTCACTGTTTTTCTTCTGTTTTATTATTATGACTTTTATCTTCTTGTCAAATTCTTTTATTATTACGACTGTTTTTCTCACTGTTTTTCTTCTGTTTTATTATTATGACTTTTTATCAAAGCCCTTGGTCAATATTCTCTTTATTATTACGACTGTTTTCTCACTGTTTTTCTTCTGTTTTATTATTATGACTTTTATCAAAGCCCTCTTGGTCAATATTCTCTTTATTATTACGACTGTTTTCTCACTGTTATTTCTTCTGTTTTATTATTATGACTTTTATCAAAGCCCTCTTGGTCAATATTCTCTTTATTATTACGACTGTTTTTCACTGTTTTTCTTCTGTTTTTTATTTACTTTTATCAAAGCCCTCTTGGTTATCTTTATTATTACGACTGTTTTCTCACTGTTTTTCTTCTGTTTTATTATTATGACTTTTATCAAAGCCCTCTTTGGTCAATATTCTCTTTATTATTACGACTGTTTTCTCACTGTTTTTCTTCTGTTTTATTATTATGACTTTTATCAAAGCCCTCTTGGTCAATATTCTCTTTATTATTACGACTGTTTTCTCACTGTTTTTCTTCTGTTTTATTATTATGACTTTTTATCAAAGCCCTCTTGGTCAATATTCTCTTTTTATTATTACGACTGTTTTTCTCACTGTTTTTCTGTTATTTTTATTCTTGGTCAATATTTTTTATTATTACTGTTTTCTCACTGTGTTTTCTTTTTTTATTATTATGACTTTTATCAAAGCCCTCTTGGTCAATATTCTCTTTTATTATTACGACTGTTTTCTCACTGTTTTTTTTCTGTTTTATTATTATGACTTTTATCAAAAGCCCTCTTGGTCAATATTCTCTTTATTATTACGACTGTTTTCTCACTGTTATTTCTTCTGTTTTATTATTATGACTTTTATCAAAGCCCTCTTGGTCAATATTCTCTTTATTATTACGACTGTTTTCTCACTGTTATTTCTTCTGTTTTTATTATTATGACTTTTATCAAAGCCCTCTTGGTCAATATTCTCTTTATTATTACGACTGTTTTCTCACTGTTATTTCTTCTGTTTTATTATGACTTTTATCAAATTCTCTTTATTATTTTCAATATTCTTTAAACGACCTTTTATTATTACGACTGTTATTTATTTTGTTTTATTATTATGACTTTTATCAAAGCCCTTGGTCAATATTCTCTTTATTATTACGACTGTTTTCTCACTGTTATTTCTTCTGTTTTATTATTATGACTTTTATCAAAGCCCTCTTGGTCAATATTCTCTTTATTATTACGACTGTTTTCTCACTGTTATTTCTTCTGTTTTATTATTATGACTTTTATCAAAGCCCTCTTGGTCAATATTCTCTTTTTATTACTGTTTTTCACTGTTATTTCTTGTTGTTTATTATTATGACTGGTCAATATTTTCTCACTGTTATTTCTTCTGTTTTATTATTATGACTTTTATCAAAGCCCTCTTGGTCAATATTCTCTTTATTATTACGACTGTTTTTCACTGTTATTTCTTCTGTTTTATTATTATGACTTTTTATCAAAGCCCTCTTGGTCAATATTCTCTTTATTATTACGACTGTTTTCTCACTGTTTTTCTTCTGTTTTATTATTATGACTTTTATCAAAGCCCTCTTGGTCAATATTCTCTTTATTATTACGACTGTTTTCTCACTGTTTTTCTTCTGTTTTTCTGTTTTATCAAAGCCCTTATGAATATTCTCTTTTTATTACGAAGCCTGTTTTATTATTATGACTTTTTCAAAAGCCTCTTTATTTCTTTATTACGACTGTTTTTCTCACTGTTATTTCTTCTGTTTTATTATTATGACTTTTATCAAAGCCCTCTTGGTCAATATTCTCTTTATTATTACGACTGTTTTCTCACTGTTATTTCTTCTGTTTTATTATTATGACTTTTATCAAAGCCCTGTTTTATCTGTTTTATTGGTCAATAGCCTTTGGTCAATATTCTCTTTATTATTACGACTGTCACTGTTATTTCTTCTGTTTTATTATTACTTTTACGACTGTTTACGACTCACTGTTATTTCTTCTGTTTTATTATTATGACTTTTTATCAAAGCCCTCTTGGTCAATATTCTCTTTATTATTACGACTGTTTTCTCACTGTTATTTCTTCTGTTTTATTATTATGACTTTTATCAAAGCCCTCTTGGTCAATATTCTCTTTATTATTACGACTGTTTTCTCACTGTTATTTCTTCTGTTTTATTATTATGACTTTTATCAAAGCCCTCTTGGTCAATATTCTCTTTATTATTACGACTGTTTTCTCACTGTTATTTCTTCTGTTTTATTATTATGACTTTTATCAAAGCCCTCTTGGTCAATATTCTCTTTATTATTACGACTGTTTTCTCACTGTTTTTCTTCTGTTTTATTATTATGACTTTTATCAAAGCCCTCTTGGTCAATATTCTCTTTATTATTACGACTGTTTTCTCACTGTTTTTTCTTCTTTTTTATTATTATGACTTTTATCAAAGCCCTCTTGGTCAATATTCTTTATTATTACGACTGTTTTCTCACTGTTTTTCTTCTGTTTTATTATTATGACTTTTATCAAATTCTTGGTCAATATTCTCTTTATTATTACGACTGTTTTTTCTCACTGTTTTTCTTCTGTTTTATTATTATGACTTTTATCAAAGCCCTCTTGGTCAATACTTTTTCTTTTTATTATTACGATACTGTTTTTCTTCTGTTTTATTATTTGACTTTTATCAAAGCCCTCTTTGGTCAATACTTTATTATTCGACTGTTTTTCACTGTTTTTTCTTCTGTTTTATTATTATGACTTTTATCAAAGCCCTCTTGGTCAATATTCTCTTTATTATTACGACTGTTTTCTCACTGTTTTTCTTCTGTTTTATTATTATGACTTTTATCAAAGCCCTCTTGGTCAATGACTGTTTTCTGTTTTTCTTCTGTTTTATTATTATGACGACTCTTGGTCAATTTCTCACTGTTTTTTTCTTCTGTTTTATTATTATGACTTTATCAAAGCCCTCTTGGTCAATATTCTTTTATTATTACGACTGTTTTCTCACTGTTATTTCTTCTGTTTTATTATTATGACTTTTATCAAAGCCCCTCTTGGTCAATATTCTCTTTATTATTACGACTGTTTTCACTGTTTTCTGTTTTATTATTATGACTTTTATTTCTTGGTCAATATTTTTTATTATTACGACTGTTTTCTCACTGTTTTTCTTCTGTTTTATTATTATGACTTTTTTTATCAAAGCCCTTTTTGGTCAATATTCTCTTTATTATTACGACTGTTTTCTCACTGTTTTTCTTCTGTTTTATTATTATGACTTTTATCAAAGCCCTCTTGGTCAATATTCTCTTTATTATTACGACTGTTTTCTGGTTTTTCTTCTGTTTTATTATTATGACTTTTTTATCAAACTTTTATCAAACTGTTTTCTGTTTTTTCTTCTCTTTTTCAAAGCCCCTCTTTGGTCAATATTCTCTTTATTATTACGACTGTTTTCTCACTGTTATTTCTTCTGTTTTATTATTATGACTTTTTATCAAAGCCCTCTTGGTCAATATTCTCTTTATTATTACGACTGTTTTCTCACTGTTATTTCTTCTGTTTTATTATTATGACTTTTTATCAAAGCCCTCTTATCAATATTCTCTTTATTATTACGACTGTTTTCTCTTTCTTTTTCTTTGTTTTATTATTATGACTTTTATCAAAGCCCTCTTGGTCAATATTCTCTTTATTATTACGACTGTTTTTTCACTGTTATTTCTTCTGTTTTTTATTATTATGACTTTTATCAAAGCCCTCTTGGTCAATATTCTCTTTATTATTACGACTGTTTTCTCACTGTTTTTCTTCTTTTTTTATTATTATGACTTTTATCAAAGCCCTCTTGGTCAATATTCTCTTTTATTATTACGACTGTTTTCTCACTGTTATTTCTTCTGTTTTATTATTATGTCAATATTCTCTTTATTATTACGACTGTTTTCTCACTGTTATTTCTTCTGTTTTTTATTATTATGACTTTTATCAAAGCCCTCTTGGTTAATATTCTCTTTATTATTACGACTGTTTTTCTCACTGTTTTTCTTCTGTTTTATTATTACGACTTTTATCAAAGCTACCTCTTGGTTAACCTTTTATTCTCTTTATTATTACGACTGTTTTCTCTGTTATTTCTTCTGTTTTATTATTTCTTCTGTTTTATTATTATGACTTTTATCAAAGCACCTCTTTATTATTTGACTGTCAATATTCTCTTTATTATTATGACTTTTATCTATTTTTCTTTATTATTACGACTGTTTTTTTTCTTCTGTTTTATTACTTTATCAAAGACTCTTTTTATCAAAAGCCCTGTTTTATTGGTCAATATTCTCTCTTTATTATTACGACTGTTTTCTCACTGTTATTTCTTCTGTTTTATTATTATGACTTTTATCAAAGCCCTCTTGGTTTCTCTTTATTATTACGACTGTTTTCTCACTGTTTTTTCTTCTGTTTTATTATTATGACTTTTATCAAAGCACTCTTGGTCAATATTCTTTTTATTACGACTGTTTTCTCACTGTTATTTCTTCTGTTTTATTATTATGACTTTATCAAAGCCCTCTTTTGGTCAATATTCTCTTTTATTACATGACTGTTTTCTCACTGTTTTTCTTCTGTTTTATTAGTATGACTTTTTTATCAAAGCACTCTTGGTTAATACTTTTATCAAAGCCACTCTTGGTCAATATTCTCTTTGGTTAATACTTTATTATTACGACTGTTTTCTTCACTGTTTTCTTCTGTTTTATTATTATGACTTTTATCAAAGCCCTCTTGGTCAATATTCTCTTTATTATTACGACTGTTTTCTCACTGTTATTTCTTCTGTTTTTTATTACTTTTTACTTTTGGTTAATACTTTATTTTATCAAAGCCACTCTTCTATTTTATTATTATGTCAAAATAATACTTTATTATTACGACTGTTTTCTCACTGTTTTTCTTCTGTTTTATTATTATGACTTTTATCAAAGCCTCTTGGTTAATACTCTTTATTATTACGACTGTTTTCTCACTGTTATTTTCTTCTGTTTTTTATTTACTTTTATCAAAGCACTCTTTTATCAAAGCCCTCTGTTTTATTATTATGACTTTTTATCAAATATTCTCTTTATTATTACGACTGTTTCTCCTGTTTTTTCTTCTGTTTTATTATTATGACTTTTATCAAAGCACTCTTGGTTAATACTTTATTATTACGACTGTTTTCACTGTTATTTTTCTGTTTTTTCTTCTGTTTTTATTACTGTTATTTCTTCTGTTTTATTAGTATGACTTTTATCAAAGCACTCTTGGTTAATACTTTATTATTACGACTGTTTTCTCACTGTTATTTCTTCTCTTTTTTATTATTATGACTTTTATCAAAGCACTCTTGGTTAATATTCTTATTATTACGACTGTTTTCTCACTGTTATTTCTTCTGTTTTATTATTATGACTTTTATCAAAGCTACTTTTGGTTAATCTCTTTATTATTACGACTGTTTTCTCACTGTTATTTCTTCTGTTTTTTATTATGACTTTTATCAAAAGCACTCTTGGTTATTCTCTTTATTATTATTACGACTGTTTTCTCACTGTTTTTCTTCTGTTTTATTATTTCTTTATCTTTGGTTAATATTCTCTTTTTTATTACGACTGTTTTCTCACTATTATTTTTCTTCTTTTATCAAAAGCAAGCCTCTTTATTATTACGACTGTTTTCTTAACTGTTATTTCTTCTGTTTTATTATTATGACTTTTATCAAAGCACTCTTGGTTAATATTCTATTATTGTTGACTGTTTTCTCACTGTTTTTCTTCTGTTTTATTAGTATGACTTTTATCAAAAGCACTCTTGGTTAATACTTTATTATTACGACTGTTTTCTCTTCGTTATTTCTTCTGTTTTATTATGACTTTTATCAAAGCACTCTTGGTTAATATTCTCTTTATTATTACGACTGTTTTCTCACTGTTATTTCTTCTGTTTTATTATTATGACTTTTTATCAAAGCACTCTTGACTGTTAATATTCTCTTTATTATTACGACTGTTTTTCTCACTGTTTTTTCTTCTGTTTTTATTACTTTATCAAAAGTCCCTTTTATCAAAGCCCTCTTGTTTTATTATTATGACTTTTAATCTTGCCTTTATTATTACGACTGTTTTCTCACTGTTATTTCTTCTGTTTTATTATTATGACTTTTTTATCAAAGCACTCTTGGTTAATACTTTATTATTACGACTGTTTCACTTAATACTTTATTTCTTCTGTTTTATTATTATGACTTTTATCAAAGCACTTTTGGTTAATACTTTATTATTATTGACTGTTTCTCACTGTTTTTCTTCTGTTATTTCTGTTTTTTATTATTATGACTTTTATCAAAGCAATTTTGGTTAATATTTCTTTCTTGACTGTCAATTTTCTTCTGTTTTATTATTACTTTTATCAAAAGCACTTGGTCAATATTCTCTTTATTATTCGACTGTTTTTACTGTTTTTCTTCTGTTTTATTATTATGAGTAATTTTTTATCTTTAAAACTGTTTTTCACTGTTATTTCTTTTGTTTTATTATTATGACTTTTTATTCTTGGTTAATATCTTTATTATTACGACTGTTTTCTCACTGTTTTTTCTTCTGTTTTATTATTATGACTTTTATCAAAGCACTCTTGGTAATATTCTCTTTATTATTACGACTGTTTTCTCACTGTTATTTCTTCTGTTTTATTATTATGACTTTTATCAAAGCACTCTTGGTTAATACTTTATTATTACGACTGTTTTCTCACTGTTTTTCTTCTGTTTTATTATTATGACTTTTATCAAAAGCACTCTTGGTTAATACTTTATTATTACGACTGTTTTCTCACTGTTATTTCTTCTGTTTTATTATTATGACTTTTATCAAAAACTCTTGGTTAATATTCTCTTTATTATTACGACTGTTTTCTCACTCTGTTATTTTCTTCTGTTTTATTATTCACTGTTATTTCCTTTTCTTTTATCTTTTCAAAGCACTCTTGGTCAATATTCTCTTTATTATTTACGACTGTTTTCTCACTGTTTTTTCTTCTGTTTTTTTATTAGTAGGACTTTATCAAAAGCACTCTTGGTTATTCTCTTATTATTATTACGACTGTTTTCTCACTGTTTTTTCTTCTGTTTTATTATATGACTTTTTATCAAAGCTCTTGGTTAATACTTTATTATTACGACTGTTTTCTCACTGTTATTTCTTCTGTTTTATTATTATGACTTTTATCTGTTTTACTTTATTATTACATTTGTGTTGTTATTTCTTCTGTTTTATTTATGACTTTTTATCAAAGCACTCTTTTTTATTATTACGGACTGTTTTCTCACTGTTATTTCTTCTGTTTTTATTTGATTTTTATCAAAGCACTCTCATATTTCTTTATTATTCGACTGTTTTTTCTTCTGTTTTTATTAGTATGACTTTTATCAAAGCACTTTTGGTTAATACTTTCTTATTACGAATACTGTTTTTTATTTGATTATCATTTCTGGTTAATACTTTATTTTACGACTCACTGTTATTTCTTCTGTTTTATTATTATGACTTTTATCAAAGCACTCTTGGTCAATATTCTCTTTATTATTACGACTGTTTTTCTCTTGTTTTATTGTTACTTTTTTTCTTCTTTGGTTAATTTTTATTATTACGACTTTTTTCTCACTGTTTTTTTCTGTTTTATTAGTATGACTTTTATCAAAGCTAATTTTCTTTATTATTACGACTGTTTTCTCACTGTTATTTCTTCTGTTTTATTATTATGACTTTTATCAAAGCACTCTTGGTCAATTTTTATTATTACGACTGTTTTCTCACTGTTTTTCTTCTGTTTTATTATTATGACTTTTATCAAAGCACTCTTGGTTAATACTTTATTATTACGACTGTTTTCTCACTGTTATTTCTTCTGTTTTTATTATTATGACTTTTATCAAAAGCCTCTTGGTCAATATTCTCTTTATTATTACGACTGTTTTTCTCACTGTTTTTTCTTCTGTTTTTATTAGTATGACTTTTATCAAAGCACTCTTGGTTAATACTTTATTATTACGACTGTTTTCTCACCGTTTTTCTTCTGTTTTATTATTATGACTTTTATCAAAGCACTCTTTGGTTAATACTTTATTATTACGACTGTTTTCTCTGTTATTTCTTCTGTTTTATTATTATGACTTTTATCAAAGCACTCTTGGTTAATACTTTATTATTACTCACTGGTTTTATTATTATGATACTCTTGGTTAATATTCTCTTTATTACGACTGTTTTCTCACTGTTTTTCTTCTGTTTTATTATTATGACTTTTATCAAAGCACTCTTGGTTAATATTCTCTTTATTATTACACTGTTTTCACTGTTATTTCTTCTGTTTTATTAGTATGACTTTTATCAAAGCACTCTTGGTCAATATTCTTTTATTATTACGACTGTTTTCTCACTGTTTTTCTTCTGTTTTATTATTATGACTTTTATCAAAGCACTCTTGGTTAATACTTTTATTATTACGACTGTTTTTCACTGTTTTTCTTCTGTTTTATTAGTATTTTATCAAAGCACTCTTGGTTAATATTCTTTTATTATTACGATGTTTTTCTCACTGTTATTTCTTCTGTTTTATTATTATGACTTTTATCAAAAAAGCACTCTTGGTTAATATTGGTCAATATTCTCTTTATTATTACGACTGTTTTTCTCACTGTTTTTTCTTCTGTTTTATTATTATGACTTTTATCAAAGCACTCTTGGTTAATACTTTATTATTACGACTGTTTTCTCACTGTTTTTCTTCTGTTTTATTATTATGACTTTTTATCAAAGCACTCTTGGTTAATACTTTATTATTTGACTGTTTTCTCACTGTTATTTCTTCTGTTTTATTATTATGACTTTTATCAAAGCACTCTTGGTTAATATTCTCTTTATTATTACGACTGTTTTCTCACTGTTTTTCTTCTGTTTTATTAGTATGACTTTTATCAAAGCACTCTTGGTTAATACTTTATTATTACGACTGTTTTCTCACTGTTTTTCTTCTGTTTTATTATTATGACTTTTATCAAAGCACTCTTGGTTAATACTTTATTACTTTTATCAAAGCACTGGTTTTCTCGACTGTTTTCACTGTTTTTTCTTCTGTTTTTATTATTATGACTTTTATCAAAGCACTCTTGGTTAATACTTTATTATTACGACTGTTTTCTCTTACTGTTTTTCTTCTTGTTTTATTATTATGACTTTTATTAAAGCACTCTTGGTTAATACTTTATTATTACGACTGTTTTTTCTCACTGTTATTTTCTTCTGTTTTATTATTATGACTTTTATCAAAGCACTCTTGGTTAATATTCTCTTTTATTATTACGACTGTTTTCTACACTTGTTTGTTTTTTTTCTGTTTTATTAGTATGACTTTTATCAACTCTTGGTCAATACTTTATTATTACGACTGTTTTCTCACTGTTATTTCTTCTGTTTTATTATTATGACTTTTTATCAAAGCACTCTTGGTTAATACTTTATTATTACGACTGTTTTCTCACTGTTATTTCTTCTGTTTTATTATTATGACTTTTTATCAAAGCACTTTTGGTCAATATTCTCTTTATTATTACGACTGTTTTCTCACTGTTTTTCTTCTGTTTTATTATTATGACTTTTATCAAAGCTAATCTTGGTTAATATTCTTTTATTATTACGACTGTTTTTTCTCACTGTTATTTCTTCTGTTTTATTATTATGACTTTTATCAAAGCAATTTCTTGGTCAATACTTTATTATTACGACTGTTTTCTCACTGTTATTTCTTCTGTTTTATTATTATGACTTTTATCAAAGCACTCTTGGTCAATATTCTCTTTATTATTACGACTGTTTTCACTGTTTTCTTCTGTTTTATTAGTATGACTTTATCAAAGCAATTTTTTTAATACTTTATTCTTGACTGTTTTTAATTTCTTCTGTTTTATTATTATGACTTTTATGCAATTTTGGTTTCTACGACTGTTTTTCACTGTTTTTCTTCTGTTTTATTAGTATGACTTTTATCAAAGCAATCTTGGTTAATACTTTATTATTACGACTGTTTTACTGTTATTTCTTCTGTTTATTATTATACTTTTTATCAAAGCACTTTTGTCAATATTTCTTTATTATTACGACTGTTTTTCACCGTTTTTTCTTCTGTTTTATTTTGACTTTTAACAAAGCCCTCTTTTATTCTTTATTAACGACTGTTTTCTCACTCTTCTGTTTTATTCTCTTTTTATACTACTTTATTTATTAATACTTTACGACTGTTTTCTCACTGTTATTTCTTCTGTTTTATTATTTGACTTTTTATCAAAGCATCTTGGTCAATATTCTCTTTTATTATTACGTGACTGTTTTTCTCACTACTGTTTTTCTTCTGTTTTATTATTATGACTTTTATCAAAGCACTTTGGTCAATATTCTCTTTATTATTACGACTGTTTTTTCACTGTTTTCTTCTGTTTTATTATTATGACTTTTATGCACTTTTTTTTTCTCGACTGTTTTCACCGTTATTTCTTCTGTTTTTATTATTATGACTTTTTATCAAAGCACTCTTGGTTAATATTCTCTTTATTATTACGACTGTTTTCTCACTGTTTTCTTCTGTTTTATTTATGACATAAACTACTCTTGGTTAATACTTTATTAATACGACTGTTTTCTCACTGTTATTTCTTCTGTTTCTTTTGACTTTTATCAAAGCACTCTTGGTTAATACTTTATTATTACGACTGTTTTTTCAATTGTTATTTCTTCTTCTGTTTTATTATTTTTTTTATCAAAGCACTCTTTTGGTCAATATTCTCTTTATTATTACGACTGTTTCTCACTGTTTTTCTTCTGTTTTATTAGTATGACTTTTATCAAAGCTTGCTTTGGTTAATACTTTATTATTACGACTGTTTTCTCACTGTTTTTCTTCTGTTTTTTTTTTCTTCTGTTTTATTATGACTTTTATCAAAGCACTCTTGGTCAATATTCTCTTTATTATTACGATTACGTTTTTCTTCTGTTTTCTCTTGTTAATGTTTATTATTACGACTGTTTTCTTCTGTTATTTCTTTTATTATTATGACTTTTTATCAAAGCACTCAATATTCTCTTTATTATTACGACTGTTTTCTTACTGTTTTTCTTCTGTTTTATTATTATGACTTTTATCAAAGACTCTTGTTATTATTCGACTGTTTTTCCACTGTTATTTCTTCTGTTTTTTATTATGACTTTTTATGACTTTTAATCTTTATTAACGAGCACTTTTATTAATTTGGTTACTTTATTATTACGACTGTTTTCTCACTGTTTTTTCTTCTGTTTTTTATTATTATGACTTTTATCAAAGCACTCTTGGTTAATATTCTCTTTATTATTACGACTGTTTCTCACTGTTATTTCTTCTATTTTATTATTATGACTTTTATCAAAGCACTCTTGGTTAATATTCTCTTTATTATTACGACTGTTTTCTCACTGTTTTCTTCTGTTTTTATTATTATGTTTATCAAAGCTTGCTGGTTGTCTTTTATTATTACGGACTGTTTTTCTCACTGTTATTTCTTCTGTTTTATTATTATGGACTTTATCAAAGCACTCTTGGTCAATATTCTCTTTATTATTACGACTGTTTTCTCACTGTTATTTCTTCTGTTTTATTATTATGACTTTTATCAAAGCACTTTTTTATTCTTTTATTATTATGACTGTTTTCTCACTGTTTTTCTTCTGTTTTATTAGTATGTGACTTTTAATTAAAGCATCTTTGGTTACTTTATTATTACGACTGTTTTTTCTCACTGTTATTTCTTCTGTTTTTATTACTTTTTATCAAAGACTTTGTTAATCAAACTGCACTGTTATTTCTTCTGTTTTATTATTATGACTTTTTAAAGCGCCTCTCTTTATTATTACGACTGTTTTTCACTGTTTTATTTTTTTATTATACACTTCTTTTAAAGCACTCTTTTAATCTTATTATTGGTTGTGACTGTTTTCTTCACCGTTAATTCTGTTTTATTGACTTTGACAAAGCACTGTTTTCTGTTTTCACTGTTATTTCTTCTGTTTTTTATTATTATGACTTTTATCAAAGCACTCTTGGTCAATATTTCTTATTTTTACGACTGTTTTCACTGTTTTTTTCTGTTTTATTAGTACTTACCAAATCAATTTTGGTTAATACTTTATTATTACGACTGTTTTCTCACTGTTATTTCTTCTGTTTTATTATTATGACTTTTATCAAAAGCAATTCTTGGTTAATACTTTTATTATTACGACTGTTTTTCTCACTGTTTTTCTTCTGTTTTATTATTATGACTTTTTATCAAAGCACACTTTTGGTTATATACTTTTATTATTACGACTGTTTTCTCTTCTGTTTTATTTTCTTCAATTTGGTTTTATTATTACGACTACTTTTATCACTGTTTCTTCTGTTTTAATATGACTTTATCAAAGCACTTTGGTTAATATTCTCTTTATTATTACGACTGTTTTCTCCACTGTTTTTCTTCTGTTTTGTTATTATGACTTTTATCAAAGCACTC
Organism: Acanthosepion pharaonis; assembly: GCA_903632075.3. Lineage (NCBI taxonomy): Eukaryota > Metazoa > Mollusca > Cephalopoda > Sepiida > Sepiidae > Acanthosepion > Acanthosepion pharaonis. The sequence goes on from CAHIKZ030003722.1 coordinate 901,994, forward strand.
TTGGTCAATATTCTTTATTATTACGACTGTTTTCTCACTGTTTTTCTTCTGTTTTATTAGTATGACTTTTATCAAACACTGACTTGTTTTTCTTCTTGTTTTATTATTAATACTTTTTATTATTTTGGTTAATACTTTATTATTGACTGTTTTCTCACTGTTATTTCTTCTGTTTTATTATTATGACTTTTATCAACTCAATTTTGGTTAATATTCTCTTTATTATTACGGGACTGTTTTCTCGTTTTTCTTCTGTTTTATTAGTACACTTATCAAAGCACTTTGTTATTTTTATTATTATTGCTGACTGTTTTCCCACTGTTATTTCTTCTGTTTTATTATTATGACTTTTGTCAAAAGCACTCTTACACTGTTTTATTCTCTTTATTATTACGACTGTTTTCTCACTGTTTTTTTCTTCTGTTTTATTATTGTGACCTTTAATAAAGCCCTCTTTGGTCCCTCTTGGTCACTGCTTTCTGTTTTATTATTATGACTTTTTATATTATTACTTTTATTATATGATTGACTGTTTTCTTTATCAAAGTAATTTTGGTTAATACTTTTGCTATTTTTCTTCTGTTTTCTTTCTTTCTTTTATTAGTATGACTTTTATCAAAGCATAATACTTTTATGGCTGACTGTTTCTTTCTTTCACTGTTATTTCTTCTGTTTTATTATTATGACTTTATCAAAGTAATTCTTTCATGTCTCTTTTACATACACTGTTTTCTCACTGTTTTCTTCTGTTTTTATTAGCATGACTTTTATCAAAGCACTCTTGGTTAATACTTTATTATTACGACTGTTTCTTTCTCTTTCACTGTTATTTCTTCTGTTTTATTATGACTTTTATCAGCACCTCTTGGTCAATAATATTCTCTCACATTACGACTGTTTTCTCACTGTTATTTCTTTCACTATTATTATGATCTTTTATCAAAGCAATTTCGGTCAATATTTCTTGACTTTTTTCGACTGTTATTTCACTCTTATTTCTTGTTTTTATTATGACTTTTATCAAAGCTGTTTCTTGGTTATTATTCTCTTTATTATTACGACTGTTTTTCTCACTGTTTTCTTTCTGTTTTGTTTTTTTTTTCTGTTTTATTCTCTTTATTATTACGACTGTTTTCTCACTGTTTTTCTTTGTTTTATTAATGACTTTTATTATTACATTACTGTTATTTTACGACTGTTATTTCTGTTGTTTTTCTGTTTTATTATTATGACTTTTATCAAAGCACTTTTGGTTAATACTTTATTATTACGACTGTTTTCTCACTGTTATTTCTTTTCTGTTTTATTATTATGACTTTTATCAAAGCACCTTGTTAATATTCTCTTTATTATTACGACTGTTTTCTCACTGTTTTTCTTCTGTTTTATTAGTATGACTTTATCAAAGCACTTTTGGTTAATACTTTATTATTGGCTGGACTGTTTTCTCACTGTTTTTCTTCTGTTTTATTATTATGACTTTTATCAAAGCACTCTTGGTTAATACTTTTTATTATTACGACTGTTTTCTCACTGTTATTTCTTCTGTTTTATTATTATGACTTTTATCAAAGCACTCTTGGTTAATATTTTTTTATTACATTGTTTTCTCACTGATTTCTTCTGTTTTATTATTATGACTTTTATCAAAGCACTTGGTTAATACTTTATTATTACATTTCATTTTTCACTGTTTTTTTCTTCTGTTTTATTATTATGACTTTTATCAAAGCACTCTTGTTAATCTCTTTATTATTACGACTGTTTTCTCACTGTTTTTCTTCTGTTTTATTATTATGACTTTTATCAAAGCACTCTTGGTTAATACTTTTATTATTACGACTGTTTTTCTCATACCCCATTTCTTCTGTTTTATTATTATGACTTTTTATCAAAGCACTCTTGGTTAATACTTTATTATTACGACTGTTTTTCTCACTGTTATTTCTTCTGTTTTATTATTATGACTTTTATCAAGCACTCTTGGTCAATATTCTGCTTTATTATTACGACTGTTTTCTCACTGTTATTTCTTCTGTTTTATTATTATGACTTTTATCAAAGCACTCTTGGTTAATATTCTCTTTATTATTACGACTGTTTTCTCACTGTTTTTTCTGTTTTATTAGTATGACTTTTTATCAAAGCACTCTTGGTTAATACTTTATTATTACGACTGTTTTTCTACTGTTTTTCTTCTGTTTTTATTATTATGACTTTTATCAAAGCCCTCTTGGTCAATATTCTCTTTATTATTACGACTGTTTTCTCACTGTTATTTCTTCTGTTTTATTATTATGACTTTTTCAAAGCTAACTCTTACTTTATTATTACGACTGTTTTTATTATTGACTGTTTTATTACTGTTATTTCTTTCTGTTTTATTATTACGACTGTTTTCTCACTGTTTTATCTGTTTTAAAGGACTTCTTGGTCAATATTCTCTTTATTATTATTGACTGTTTTCTTCACTGTTATTTTTCTGTTTTATTATTATGACTTTTTTATCAAAGCAATCTTTGGTTAATACTTTTATTATTACGACTGTTTTCTCACTGTTTTTCTTTTCTGTTTTATTATTATGACTTTTATCAGCAATTTTGGTTAATACTTTTATTATTACACTGTTTTCTCACTGTTATTTCTTCTGTTTTATTATTATGACTTTTATCAAAGCACTCTTGGTTAATACTTTTATTATTATGGGACTGTTTTCTCACTGTTATTTCTTCTGTTTTATTATTATGACTTTTATCAAAGCACTCTTGGTTTATTATTACGGACTGTTTTCTCACTGTTTTTCTTTGTTATTATTTCTTTATCAAAAGCACTGTTTTTTACGACTGTTTTTCACTGTTTTTCTTCTGTTTTATTAGTATGACTTTTATCAAACTGTTTTCTCACTGTTATTTCTTTGGTTTACTTTTGGTTAATCTTTATTATTACGACTGTTTTCTCACTGTTATTTCTTCTGTTTTATTATTATGACTTTTATCAAAGAACTTTTGGTTATTACTTTATTATTACGACTGTTTTCTCATTGTTTTTCTTCTGTTTTATTATTATGACTTTTATCAAAGCCTTTTGGTTAATATTCTCTTTATTATTACGACTGTTTTTTCTCACTGTTTTTCTTCTGTTTTATTATTATGACTTTTTATCAAAGCACTCTTGGTTAATATTCTCTTTATTATTACGACTGTTTTCTCACTGTTTTTCTTCTGTTTTATTAGTATGACTTTTATCAAAGCTTTTTATCAAAGCACTTTTGTTTTATTATTATGACTTTATTTATTTTGGTTAATACTTTGTTTCTCACTGTTATTTCTTCTGGTTTTTATTATGACTTTTTATCAAAGCACTTTTGGTTAATATTCTCTTTTATTATTACGACTGTTTTTCTCACTGTTTTTCTTCTGTTTTATTATTATGACTTTTTATCAAAGCACTCTTGGTTAATACTTTATTATTACGACTGTTTTTCTCACTGTTTTTCTTCTGTTTTATTAGTATGACTTTATCAAAGCACTCTTGGTTAATACTTTATTATTACGACTGTTTTCTCACTGTTTTATTAGTATGACTTTTTTCTTTTGTTAATACTTTTTATTAATGTTTTCTTTCACTGTTATTTCTTCTGTTTTATTTTTATCAAAAGCACTCTTGATTCAATACTTTATTATTACGGACTGTTTTCTCACTGTTATTTCTTCTGTTTTATTATTATGACTTTTTATCAAAGCACTCTTGGTTAATACTTTATTATTGACTGTTTTCTCACTGTTATTTCTTCTGTTTTATTATTATGACTTTTTATCAAAGCACTCTTGGTCAATACTTTATTATTATGACTGTTTTCTCTGTTATTTCTTCTGTTTTTTATTATTATGACTTTTTATCAAAAGCACTCTTCTGGTTAATATTCTCTTTATTATTACGACTGTTTTTCACTGTTTTTCTTCTGTTTTATTAGTATGACTTTTTATCAAAGCACTCTTGGTTAATACTTTTATTATTACGACTGTTTTCTCACTGTTATTTCTTCTGTTTTGTGACTTTTATGACTTTTATCAAAGACACTCTTGGTTATCACTTTATTAGTATGACGACTGTTAATACTTTTATTTTACGGACTCCTGTTATTTCTTCTGTTTTATTATTATGACTTTTTTATCAAAGCACTCTTTGGTTAATACTTTATTATTACGACTGTTTTTCACTGTTTTTCTTCTGTTTATTAGTATGACTTTTATCAAAGTTTTGGTTAATACTTTATTTACTGTTTTCTACTGTTTTTCTTCTTGTTTTATTATTATGACTTTTATCAAAGCACTCTTGGTTAATACTCTATTATTACGACTGTTTTCTCACTGTTTTTCTTCTGTTTTATTATTATGACTTTTATCAAAGCACTCTTGGTTAATATTCTCTTTTATTATTACGACTGTTTTCTCACTTTGTTTTATTAGTATGACTTTTACGTAATTTTGGTTAATACTTTATTTTACGACTGTTTTGTTGTTATTTCTTCTGTTTATTACTTTATTATTGACTCACCGTTTTTCTTCAAAGCAAACTCTTGGTTAATACTTTTATTATTACGACTGTTTTTCACTGTTATTTCTTCTGTTTTATTATTATGACTTTTATCAAAGCACTCTTGGTTATACTTTTATACTGTTTCTCTTTATTTCTTCTTGTTTTATTATTACGACTGTTTCTCCTGTTTTTCTTCTGTTTTCACTGTTATTTCTTTTCTGTTTTATTATGACTTTTATCAAAGCACTCTTGGTTAATACTTTATTATTACGACTGTTTTTTCACTGTTTTTTCTTCTGTTTTTTAGTATGACTTTTTATCAAAGCACTCTTGGTTAATACTTTTATTATTACGACTGTTTTCTCACTGTTATTTTTCTGTTTTATTATTACACTTTTATATTTCTGGTCTGTTTTATTATTATGACTGTTTTTATCACTGTTATTTCTTCTGTTTTATTAATATTCTTTTATCAAAGCACTTGGTTAATACTTTTTATTCGACTGTTTTCACTGTTATTTCTTCTGTTTTATTATTATGACTTTTTATCAAAGCACTCTTGTTAATATTCTCTTTATTATTACGACTGTTTTCTCCTGTTTTTTCTTCTGTTTTATTAGTATGACTTTTTTATCAAAGCACTCTTGGTTATTACTTTATTATTACGACTGTTTTCTCTGTTTTATTATTATGTTACTTTATTATTCGACTGTTTTTCTGTTATTTTTTGTTTTATTATTATGACTTTTATCAAAGCACTCTTGGTTAATATTCTCTTTTATTATTACAATTGTTTTTTCTACTGTTTTTCTTCTGTTTTATCAAAGTCATTATTGACTGTTTTTTTATCAAATGACTTTTAGTTTTTACTACTTATTACGACTGTTTCTCACTGTTTTTCTTCTGTTTTATTATTATGACTTTTATCAAAGCACTCTTGGTTAATATTCTCTTTATTATTACGACTGTTTTCTCACTGTTTTTTCTGTTTTATTAGTTTTTATTATAATTTTGGACTTTTATTACGACTGTTTTCACTCTTGGTTAATACTTTTTCTCTTTTATTTACGACTGTTTTTTCAATTGTTTTTCTTCTGTTTTATTAGTATGACTTTTATCAAAGCAATCTTGGTTAATACTTTATTATTACGACTGTTTTTCTCACTGTTTTTCTTCTGTTTTTTGGCTTTTTATCAAAGCACTCTTGGTTAATACTTTATTATTACGACTGTTTTTTCTCACTGTTTTTCTTCTGTTTTATTATTATGACTTTTACGGCTTTTTATCTTTAAACGACTGTTTTCACTGTTATTTCTTCTGTTTTAGTTGACTTTTACTTTTATTATTACGACTGTTTTCTCTACCGTTTTTCTTCTGTTTTATTAGTATGACTTTTATCAAAGCACTCTTGGTTAATACTTATTATTACGACTGTTTTCTCACTCGTTATTTCTCTCTGTTTTATTATTATGACTTTTTATCAAAGCACTCTGGTTACTACTTTTATTATTACGACTGTTTTCTCTACCGTTATTTCTCTTCTGTTTTATTATTATGACTTTTATCAAAGCACTCTTGGTTAATACTTTATTATTACGACTGTTTTCTCACCGTTATTTCTTCTGTTTTATTAATATGACTTTTATCAAAGCACTCTTGGTTAATATTCTCTTTATTTACGACTGTTTTCTCTTTGTTTTCTTCTGTTTTATTAGTATGACTTTATTCTTGGTTAATACTTTATTATTACGACTGTTTTCTCACTGTTTTTCTTCTGTTTTTTTTATTATGACTTTTTCATCAAAGCACTCTTGGTTATTTGTTTTTACTTTATTATTACGACTGTTTTCTCACTGTTATTTTTCTGTTTTTTTCTTAATTAGTACTTTTTATCAAAGCACTCTTGGTTAATATTCTCTTTATTATTACGACTGTTTTCTCACTGTTTTCTTCTGTTTTATTAGTATGACTTTTATCAAAGCACTCTTGGTTAATACTTTTTATTACGACTGTTTTTTCTCACTGTTATTTCTTCTGTTTTTTATTATGACTTTTATCAAAGCACTCTTGGTTAATGCTATTATTACGACTGTTTTTCTTGTTATTTCTTCTGTTTTATTATTATGACTTTTCAAAAGCACTCTTGGTTAATATTCTTTTATTATTACGACTGTTTTCTCACTGTTTTCTTCTGTTTTTATTAGTATGACTTTTATCAAAGCACTCTTGGTTAATACTTTTTATTACGACTGTTTTTCTCACTGTTTTTCTTCTGTTTTATTATTATGACTTTTAAAAGCACTCTTGGTTAATACTTTATTATTACGACTGTTTTCTCTGTTATTTCTTCTGTTTTATTATTATGACTTTTTATCAAAGACTGTTTATTCTCTTTATTTTCGACTGTTTTCTCACTGTTTTCTTCTGTTTTATTATTATGACTTTTATCAAAGCACTCTTGGTTAATACTTTATTATTACGACTGTTTTCTCACTGTTATTTCTTCTGTTTTATTATTATGACTTTTTATCAAAGCACTCTTGGTTAATACTTTTTATTGACTGTTTCTCACTGTTATTTCTTCTGTTTTTTTTCTTTTTATCACTCTTGTTATTTATTCTGACTGTTTTCTCACTGTTATTTCTTCTGTTTTATTATTATGACTTTTATCAAAGCACTCTTGGTTAATACTTTATTATTACGACTGTTTTTCTCACTGTTTTTCTTCTGTTTTATTATTATGACTTTTATCAAAAGCACTCTTGGTTAATACTTTATTATTACGACTGTTTTTCTCACTGTTATTTCTTCTGTTTTATTATTATGACTTTTATCAAAGCACTCTTGGTTAATATTCTCTTTTATTATTACGACTGTTTTCTGTTTTTTCTGTTTTTTTCTTCTGTTTTATTACTGTTTCTCCTGTTTTTCTTCTGTTTTTATTATTATGACTTTTATCAAAGCACTCTTGGTTAATACTTTATTATTACGACTGTTTTCTCACTGTTATTTCTTCTGTTTTATTATTATGACTTTTATCAAAGCACTCTTGGTTAATACTTTTTATTATTACGACTGTTTTCTCACTGTTATTTCTTCTCTTTTTTATTATTATGACTTTTTATCCAAAGCACTCTTGGTTAATATTCTCTTTATTATTACGACTGTTTTTCTCCTGTTTTCATTGTTTTTCTGTTTTATTAGTATGACTTTTATCAAAAGCACTCTTGGTTAATACTTTATTATTACGACTGTTTTTCACTGTTATTTCTTCTGTTTTATTATTATGACTTTTTTCAAAAGCACTCACTTTATTTCTTATTACTGTTTTCTTCTGTTATTTCTTCTGTTTTATTATTATGACTTTTTATCAAAGCACTCTTGGTACTTTAATACTGTTTTCTCTGTTATTTCTTCTGTTTTTTTATTACTTTTATCAAAGCACTACGACTGTTTTCTCACTGTTTTTCTTTCTGTTTTATTATTATGACTTTTATCAAAAGCACTCTTGGTTAATATTCTCTTTATTATTACGACTGTTTTCTCACTGTTTTTTCTTCTGTTTTATTATTATGACTTTTTTCAAAGCACTCTTGGTTAATACTTTATTATTAACTGTTTTCTCACTGTTATTTCTTCTGTTTTTTATTATGACTTTTATCAAAGCACTCTTTGTTAATCTCTTTTTATTATTACGACTGTTTTCTCACTGTTTTCTTCTGTTTTATTAGTATGACTTTTATCAAAAAGCCTTTTACTGTTAATATTCTCTTTATTATTACGACTGTTTTCTCACTGTTTTCTCACTGTTTTTCTTCTGTTTTATTAGTATGACTTTTATCAAAGCACTCTTGGTCAATCTTTATTATTACGACTTGTTTTCTCACTGTTTTCTTCAATATTCTTTTCATTATCACTGTTTTTTCTTCTGTTTTTTTCTCTTGGTTAATACTTTTATTATTACGACTGTTTTCTCACTGTTATTTCTTCTGTTTTTATTATTAAGCTTTTATCAAAGCACTCTTGGTTAATATTCTCTTTATTTTACGACTGTTTTCACATTTTTTCTTCTGTTTTATAGTATGACTTTTATCAAAGACTCTGTCAATACTTTATTATTACGACTCACTGTTTTTCTTCTGTTTATTAGTATGGCTTTTATCAAAGCACTCTTGGTTAATACTTTTTATTACGACTGTTTTCTCACTGTTATTTCTTCTGTTTTATTATTATGACTTTTATCAAAGCACTCTTGGTTAATATTCTCTTTATTATTACGACTGTTTCTCACTGTTATTTCTTCTGTTTTTATTTATTATGCTTTTTTAATACTTTAAACTGTTTTCTCACTGTTATTTCTTCTTGACTTTTATCAAAGCACTCTTAGTTATATTACGACTGTTTCTTGTTTTTCTTCTGTTTTATTAGTATGACTTTTTATCAAAGCACTCTTTTCAATATTTCTTTATTATTACGACTGTTTTTCACTGTTTTCTTCTGTTTTTATTATTATGATTTTTATCAAAGCACTCTTGGTCAATACTTTATTATTACGACTGTTTTTCTCACTGTTTTTCTTCTGTTTTATTAGTATGACTTTTTATCAAAGCACTCTTGGTTAATACTTTATTATTACGACTGTTTTTCTCACTGTTATTTCTTCTGTTTTATTATTATGACTTTATCAAAGCTTTTCTTATTAATATTCTTCTTTATTATTACGACTGTTTTTCACTGTTTTTCTTCTGTTTTATTAGTATGACTTTTATGTGCCACTCTTTGTTAATACTTTATTATTACGACTGTTTTCTCACCTGTTTTTCTTCTGTTTCACATATGACTTTTATCAAAGCACTCTTGGTCAATATTACTTTATTATTACGACTGTTTTCTCACTGTTTTTCTTCCTGTTTTATTAGTATGACTTTTATCAAAGGCTTTTACTTTTATTAACGAGCACTCTCCTGGCAACTTTTATTAACTATTTTGGTCAATATTCTTTTATTATTACGACTGTTTTCTCACTGTTTTTCTTCCTGTTTTATTAGTATGACTTTTATCAAAAGCACTTTGTTACTTTTATTCAACTGTTTTCTCACTGTTTAAGTTCTGTTTTATTATTATGACTTTTTATTTTGTTTTCTACTGTTTTCTTCATTTTTTTTGTTTTATTATGACTTTTTATCAAAGCACTCTTGGTTAATACTCTCTTTATTACGACTGTTTTCTCACTGTTTTTCTTCTGTTTTTATTATTATGACTTTTTATCAGCACTCTTGGTCAATCTTTATTATTACGACTGTTTTCTCCTTTTGTTTTTTCTTTCTGTTTTATTATTATGACTTTTATCAAAGCACTCTTGGTCAATATTCTCTTTTATATTACGACTGTTTTCACTGTTTTTCTTCTGTTTTTTATTAGTATGACTTTTTATGCACTCTTGGTTAATACTTTATTATTACGACTGTTTTCTCACTGTTATTTCTTCTGTTTTTTATTATTATGACTTTTATCAAAGCACTCTTGGTCAATATTCTCTTTATTATTACGACTGTTTTCTCTCACTGTTATTTCTTCTGTTTTTATTATTATGACTTTTATCAAAGCACTCTTGGTCAATATTCTCTTTATTATTACGACTGTTTTCTCACTGTTTTTTCTTCTGACTTTTTCAAAGCACTCTTGGTTAATACTTTATTATTACGACTGTTTTCTCTGTTATTATTTCTTGTTTTATTATTATGACTTTTATCAAAGCACTCTTAGAATATTCTCTTTATTATTGACTGTTACTTTTATCAAAGCACTCTTTTTAATATTCTCTTTATTTACGACTGTTTTTCTCCTGTTATTTCTTCTGTTTTATTATTTCTTTTATTCTTGGTTAATATTCTCTTTATTATTACTGACTGTTTTCTTCTTTTATCAAAGCACTCTTGGTTTAATTATTACGACTGTTTTTTCTCACTGTTATTATTATGACTTTTATCAAAGCACTCTTTCAATATTCTCACTGTTTTTTCTTCTGTTTTATTTATGGCTTTTATCAAAGCACTCTTGGTTAATACAACGACTGTTTTCTCTTGTTTTTTACCTAACGTAGTATGACTTTTATTGGTTAATACTTTTAATATTTTCTTCTGTTTTTTATTAACTTTTATCGACTGTTTTTAATCACTGTTTTCTTACTGTTTTTCTTCTGTTTTATTAGTATGACTTTTATCAAAGCACTCTTGGTTTCTCTTTTATTATTGACTGTTTTCTCCACTGTTATTTCTTCATGTTTTATTATTATGACTTTTTAAAGCACTCTTGGTTAATATTCTCTTTATTATTATTGACTGTTTTCTCACTGTTTTCTTCTGTTTTATTAGCATGACTTTTATCAAAGCACTTTTGTTAATACTTTTATTATTACGACTGTTTTTCTCACTGTTATTTCTTCTGTTTTATTATTATGACTTTATCAAAGCCCTCTTGTCAATATTCTCTTTTTATTATTATGGACTGTTTTCTACCTGTTTTTCTTCTGTTTTATTAGTGACTTTTATCAAAGCACTCTTGGTTGTACTTTATTATTACGACTGTTTTCTCACTGTTTTTCTTCTGTTTTTATTATTATGACTTTTTATCAAAGCACTTAGTTATGCTATTATTACGACTGTTTTCCTACATATTTATTCTTGTTTATTATTTTGACTTTTATCAAAGCACTCTTGGTCAATATTCTCTTCCATTAATACGACTGTTTTTCTCACTGTTTTTTCTTCTGTTTTTGTTATTAGTATGCTTTTTATCAAAGCACTCTTAGTTAATACTTTATTAATACGGCTGTTTTCTCTGTTATTTCTTCTGTTTTTATTATTATGGCTTTTTAATAAAGCACTCTTGATCAATATTCTCTCTTTATTAATTTCTGTTTTCTTGTTTTCTTCTGTTCTTTGACTTTTATCAAAGCACTCTTGGTTAATTACGATTGTTTTTCACTGTTTTTCTTCTGTTTTACGGTATGACTTTTATCAAAGCACTCTTATTCTCTTTATTATTGACTGTTTTCTCCTGTTTTTTCTTCTGTTTTATTAGTATGACTTTTATCAAAAAGCACTCTTGGTTAATATTCTCTTTTATTATTACGACTGTTTTCTCACTACCGTTTTCTTCTGTTTTATTATTATGACTTTTTATCAAAGCACTCTTGGTTTAATCTCTTTATTATTACGACTGTTTTCTCACTGTTATTTCTTCTGTTTTTTATTATGACTTTTATCAAAGCTTGCTCTTGGTTAATATTCTTTTTTTATTATGACTGTTTTCTCACTGTTTTTCTTCTGTTTTATTAGTATGACTTTTGTATTAGCTCTTGGTTAATACTTTATTGCTTGACTGTTTTCTCCTGCTTCTTTCTTCTATTTTTGTGTATAGCTTTTATCAAAATGCTCTTGAGTTAATACTGCTTTTATTATTGACTGTATTTCACTGTTATTTCTTCTGTTATTTCTTTTATCAAAGCACTCTTGGTTTTTTATTATTACGACTGTTTTTTCTCACTGTTTTCTTCTGTTTATTAATTATGACTTTTATCAAAGCACTCTTGGTTAATACTTTATTATACTGTTTTCTCTGTTTTTCTTCTGTTTATTATTATTATCAAAGACTCTTGTTAATACTTTATTTTACGACTGTTTCACTGTTGTTTCTTCTGTTTTATTAGTATGGCTTTTTATCAAAGCACTCTTGGTTAATATTCTCTTTATTTTACGACTGTTTTTCTACTGTTTTCTTCTGTTTTATTAGTATGACTTTTTATCAAAGCACTCTTGGTTAATACTTTATTATTACGACTGTTTTTCACTGTTATTTCTTCTGTTTTATTATTATGACTTTTATCAAAGCACTCTTGGTTAATACTTTATTATACTGTTTTCTCACTGTTATTTCTTCTGTTTTATTATTATGGACTCTTGGTTAATATTCTCACCGTTTTTTCTTCTGTTTTATTAGTATGACTTTTTACTCTTGGTTAATACTTTATTAGTACGAGTTATTTCTTCTGACTCTTGTTAATACTTTATTATTCGACTGTTGTTTTTACTGTTATTTCTTCAAAGCACTCTTGGTCAATGTTCTCACTGTTTTCTCACTGTTTTCTTCTTGGTTAACTCTTGGTTAATACTTTATTATTACGACTGTTTTTTCTCACTGTTTTCTTCTGTTTTATTATTATGACTTTTTATCAAAGCACTCTTGGTTAATACTTTATTATTACGACTGTTTTCTCCTGTTATTTCTTCTGTTTTTTATTATGGCTTTTATGACTCTTTTAATATTCTCAAACTGTTTTTCTCACTGTTTTCTTCTGTTTTTATTAGTATATGACTTATCAAAGCACTCTGGTTAATACTTTATTACGACCATTTTTCTACTGTTATTTCTTCTGTTTTTTTTATTATACTTTTATCAAAGACTGGTTAATATTCTCTTTATTAGCCCATTTGTTTTCTCTGTTTTTCTTCTGTTTTTTATGACTTTTTATCAAGCACTTGTCCCAATATTCTTTTATTATTACGACTGTTTTTCTCACTGTTTTTTTCTTCTGTTTTATTTTTACCCTTTAACAAAGCCCTCTTGGTCAATATTCTCTTTATTATTACGACTGTTTTCTCTACTGTTTTTCTTCTGTTTTATTATTTAATCACGGCACTCTTGGTTAATACTTTATTATTGCGACTGTTTTTTCTCACTGTTATTTCTTCTGTTTTATTATTATGACTTTTATCAAAAGTTAATCTCTCTTTATTATTACGACTGTTTCTTGTTTTTCTTCTGTTTTATTAGTATACTTTTAATAAAGCACTCTTATTATTACGACTGTTTTTTCTCACTGTTATTTCTTCTGTTTTTTATTATTCAAGCACTCTTGGTCATCTTCTTTACTGTTTTTTCTCACTGTTTTTTCTTCTGTTTTATTAGCTTTTATCAAAAACTCTTGGTTATTTTTTCTCACTGTTATTTCTTCTGTTTTATTATTATGGCTTTTATCAAGCACTCTTGGTCAATATTCTCTTTATTATTACTGTTTTTCTGTTATTTTCTTCTGTTTTATTATTATGACTTTTATCAAAGTACCTTTGGTCAATATTCTCTTTATTATTACGACTGTTTTTTCCTCTTTCTTTTTCTGTTTTATTATTGACTTTTATCGACTTGTTAATACTTTTTATTTCTGTTTTCTTTTCTTCTGTTTTTATTATTATGACTTTTATCAAAGCACTCTTGGTTAATACTTTATTATTACGACTGTTTTCTCCTGTTATTTCTTCTGTTTTGTATTATGACTTTTATCAAAGCACTCTTGGTTAATATTCTCTTTATTATTACGACTGTTTTCTCACCTGTTTTATTTGACTTTTATCAAAGCACTCTTGTTTTATTATTATGACTGTTTTTCTCACTGTTTTCTGTTTTATTAGTATGACTTTTATCAAAGCACTCAAACTGTTATTTCTTCTGTTTTATTATTTGGCTTTGTAAAGCACTCTTGGTCAATATTTCTTTATTATTACGACTGTTTTTCTCACCGTTTTTCTTCTGTTTTATTAGTATGACTTTTTATCAAAGCACTCTTGGTTAATGCTTTAAACATTTGTTTTCTCACTGTTTTTTCTTCTGTTTTGTGTGCCAAGCTTTTTGGTTTTCTCACTGTTATTTCAATATTCTCTTGGTTAATACTCTTTTATTATTACGACTGTTTTTCTCACTGTTTTTCTTCATTTTATTAGTATGACTTTTATCAAAAGCACTCTTAGTTAATACTTTATTATTACGATTTTCTCCTGTTATTTCTTCTGTTTATTATTATGACTTTATCAAGCACTCTTGGTCAGCCTTCTTTTTTACGACTGTTTTTCTCACTGTTTTCTTCTGTTTTTATTAGTATGACTTTTATCTAAGCCTCTTGGTTAATACTTTATTATTACGACTGTTATTTTCTCACTGTTATTTCTTCTGTTTATTATTATAACTTTTATCAAAGCTTACTCTTGGTCAATACTTTATTATTACTGTTTTTCTCACTGTTTTCTTCTGTTTATTAGTATGACTTTTTCAAAGCACTCTTGGTTAATACTGTTTTGTATTTCTTCTTTTGACTTTTATCAAAGCCCTCTTGGTCAATATTCTCTTTATTATTATTGACTTTTTATCAAAGCCTCATTCAATATTCTCTTTTATTATTACGACTGTTTTCTCACTGTTTTTTTCTTCTGTTTTATTATGGCTTTTTATCAAAGCACTCTTGGTTAATACTTTATTATTACGACTGTTTTCTCACTGTTTTTCTTTTTTATTATTATGACTTTTATCAAAGACTCTTTTATTCTCTTTATTATGTTTTCTCTTTATTTCTTCTGTTTTACATTATTTGACTTTCAGACTACTGTTTTATTCTCTGTTTTATTAAGTGACTTTATCAAAGACTGGTTTTTTTTCTCACTGTTTTCTTCTGTTTTATTAGTATGACTTTTTATCAAAGCCCCTCTTGGTCAATGCTTTATTATTACGACTGTTTTCTCACTGTTTTTCTTCTGTTTTATTATTAAGACTTTTATCAAAGCCCACTCTTTGGTCAATATTCTCTTTATTATTACGACTGTTTTCTCCTGTTTTTCTTCTGTTTTATTATTATCACTTTTATCAAAGCCTCTTGGTTAATCCTTTATTATTGACTGTTTTCTCACTGTTATTTCTTCTGTTTTATTATTATGACTTTTATCAAAGCCCTCATTGGTTATCTTTATTACGACTGTTTTCTTCTGTTTTATTATTATGACTTTTATCAAAGCCCCTCTTTAATAATATTCTCTTTTTATTATTACGACTGTTTTCTCTACTGTTTTTTTCTGTTTTATTATTAAGGACTTTTATCAAAGCCCTCTTTGGTCAATATTCTCTTTATTATTACGACGACTGTTTTTTCTCACTGTTAGCCCTCTTGCATTAACATTTCTTTATTATTGCTTATTATGTTTTCTTCTTACTATTTGACTTTTATCAAAGCCCTCTTTGGTCAATATTCTTTTATTATTACGACTGTTTTCTCACTGTTTTTTCTTCTGTTTTATTATATGACTTTGACTCTTTATCAAAGCCTTTATTATTACGACTGTCACTGTTATTCTTCTGTTTTATTATTATGACTTTTATCAAAAGCCCTCTTGGTCAATTTCTCTTTATTATTACGACTGTTACTTCTGTTTTTTTTTTGACTTTTTTCTGTTTTTTATTATTCAAAGACTTTTTATCTTTATTAAAGTTTCTCACTGTTTTTCTTCTGTTTTTATTATTATACTTTTATTCTTGGTTTTATTATTACGACTGTTTTCTCACTGTTATTTCTTCTGTTTTATTATTATGACTTTATCAAAGCCCTCTTGGTCAATATTCTCTTTATTATTACGACTGTTTTCTCACTGTTTTTTCTTCTGTTTTATTATTATGACTTTTATCAAAGCCCTCTTGGTCAATATTCTTTATTATTACGACTGTTTTCTCACTGTTTTTTCTTCTGTTTTATTATTATGACTTTTATCAAAGCCCTTTGGTTTTATTATTATGACTGTTTTTTTTCACTGTTATTTCTTCTGTTTTATTATTATGACTTTTATCAAAGCACTCTTATTATTTATTATTACGACTGTTTTTTCTCACTGTTATTTCACTGTTTTTATTATTTCTTTTTTCTGTCAATATTTTATTATTATGACTGTTTTTATCAAAGTTTTCTTCTGTTTTTATTATTATGACTTTTATCAAAGCACTCTTTGGTTAATATTATTATTACGACTGTTTTTTCTCACTGTTATTTCTTCTGTTTTATTATTATGACTTTTATCAAAGCCCTCTTTGGTCATTATTACTTTATTATTACGACTGTTTTCTCACTGTTATTTCTTCTGTTTTATTATATGACTTTTATCAAACCCTCTTGGTCAATATTCTCTTTATTACGACTGTTTTTCTGCTGTTATTTCTTCTGTTTATTATTATGACTTTTTATCGACCCTCTTGGTCAATATTCTCTTTATTGACTGTTTCTCACTATATTATTTCTTCTGTTTTATTATTGACTTTTTTATCAAACCCTCTTAGTCAATATTCTCTTTAATATTACGACTGTTTTCTCACTGTTATTTCTTCTGTTTTATTATTGCGGCTTTTGTCAGCCCTCTTGGTCAATATTCTCTATTATTGACTGTTTTCTCCTGTTATTTCTTCTGTTTATTATTATGACTTTTAATAAAGCCTCTTGGTCAATATTCTCTTTATTATTACGACTGTTTTCTCACTGTTTTCTTCTGTTTTATTATTATGACTTTTATCAAAGCCCTCTTGGTCAATATTCTCTTATTATTACGACTGTTTTTCTCACTGTTTTTCTTCTGTTTTTTAGTATTACTTTTATCAAAGCCCTCTGGTCAATATTCTCTTTATTATTACGACTGTTTTTCACTGTTATTTCTTGCGACTGTTTTCTATTATTTCTTCTGTTTTTGTGACTTTTTATCAAAGCCCTCTTGGTCAATTTCTTTATTATTACGACTGTTTTCTCACTGTTTTTCTTCTGTTTTTTATTATTATGACTTTTTATCAAAGCCCTTCTTGGAATATTCTCTTTATTATTACGACTGTTTTTCTCACTGTTTTTCTTCTGTTTTTATTATTATGACTTTTATCAAAGCCTCTTGGCCAATATTCTCTTTTTATTATTACGACTGTTTTTCTAACTGTTTTTCTTCTGTTTTATTACTTTTATCAAAAGCCCTCTTTTATTCTCAACGACTGTTTCTCACTGTTTTTCTTCTGTTTTTTATTCAACTTTATATTCTCTTTTATTATTACGACTGTTTTTCTCACTGTTTTTCTTCTGTTTTATTATTATGACTTTTTATCAAAACCCTCTTGGTCAATATTCTCTTTATTATTACGACTTTTTTTTTTCACTGTTTTTCTTCTGTTTTATTATTATGACTTTTATCAAAGCCCTTTTGGTCAATATTCTCTTTATTATTACGACTGTTTCTACCATTTTTTTTCTGTTTTTATTATTATGACTTTTATCAAAGCCCCTCTTGGTCAATATTCTCTTTTTGCGACTGTTTTCACTGACTGCTTTTATCAAAGCCCTCTTGTTATTCTCTTAGCCCGACTGTTTTTTTATTTTCTTATAATGACTTTTATCAAAGCCCTCTTGGTCAATATTCTCTTTATTATTACGACTGTTTTCTCACTGTTTTTCTTCTGTTTTTATTATTATGACTTTTATCAAAAGCCCTCTTGGTCAATATTCTTTATTATTACGACTGTTTTTCTCACTGTTTTTCTTCCTGTTTTATTATTATGACTTTTATCAAAGCCTCTTGGTCAATACTGTTTTTCTGTTATTTTCTTTTGTTTTATTATTACGCCCTCTTGTCAATATTTCTTTTTCTCACTGTTTTTCTCTTCTGCTTTTTATTTTATGACTTTTATCAAAGCCCTCTTGGTCAATATTCTCTTTATTACGACTGTTTTCTCACTGTTTTCTTCTGTTTTTATTATGGCTTTTATCAAAGCCCTCTTGGTCAATATTCTCTTTTATTATTACGCCGACTGTTTCTCACTGTTTTTCTTCTGTTTTATTATGACTTTTATCAAAGCCCTCTTGGTCAATATTCTCTTTATTACGACTGTTTCTCTAATTGTTGTTTTCTTCTGTTTTATTATTATGACTTTTCAAAGCCCTCTTGTCAATATTCTCTTTACACAATTATTACGACTGTTTTTCACTGTTTTTTCTTCTGTTTTATTATTATGACTTTTATCAAAGCCCTCTTGGTCAATATCTTTTATTATTACGACTGTTTTTCACTGTTATTTCTTTTTCATAAATTGTTTTTTATTATTATGTTTTTCTTCTGTTTTTTATCAAAGCCTCTTGGTCAATATTCTCTTTTTATTATTACGACTGTTTTCTCACTGTTATTTCTTCTGTTTTATTATTATGACTTTTATCAAAAGCCCTCTTGGTCAATATTCTCTTTATTATTACGACTGTTTTCACTGTTTTTCTTTATTTTTATTATTATGACTTTTATCAAAACCCTCTTGGTCAATATTCTCTTTATTATACGACTGACTGTTTTTTTCTGTTTTTATTATTGTGACTTTATCAAAAGCCCTCTTGGTCAATATTTCTATTATTGACTGTTTTCTCACTGTTATTTTTCTGTTTTATTACTTTTATCAAAGCCCCTCTTGGTCAATATTTCTTTATTATTACGACTGTTTTCTCACTGTTTTCTTCTGTTTTATTATTATGACTTTTATCAAAACTCTTTGGTCAATATTCTCTTTATTATTACGACTGTTTTCTCACTGTTTTTTCTTCTGTTTTATTATTATGACTTTTATCAAAGCACTCTTGGTCAATATTCTCTTTATTATTACGACTGTTTTCTCACTGTTATTTCTTCTGTTTTATTATTATGACTTTTTATCAAAGCCCTCTTGGTCAATATTCTCTTTTATTACGACTGTTTTCTCATTTTTTCTTCTGTTTTTATTATTATGACTTTTATCAAAGCCCTCTTGGTCAATATTCTCTTTTTATTTACGACTGTTTTCTCACTGTTTTTTATTAGTAGACTTTTTCTCTTTTTATTATTATGACATTTTCTTTTATCAAAGCTTTTCTTTGGTCAATATTCTCTTTATTATTACGACTGTTTCTCACTGTTATTTCTTCTGTTTTATTATTATGACTTTTATCAAAGCCCTCTTGGTTAATATTTCTTTATCAATATTCTCACTGTTTTTTTCTTCTGTTTTATTAGTTGACTTTTATCAAGACTGTTAATACTTTATTTTACGACTGTTTTTCTCTCACTGTTATTTCTTCTGTTTTATTATTATGACTTTTATCAAAGCCCTCTTGGTCAATACTTTATTATTACGACTTTTTTACGATTTCTTCTGTTTTTATTTTTCTTTTTATCAAAGCACTCTTGGTTAATATTCTTTTCTGTTTTTTATTATTATGTTTTTTTACTGACTTTTATCAAAGCCCTCTTGGTTAATATTCTCTTTATTATTACGACTGTTTTCACTGTTTTTCTTCTGTTTTATTATTATGACTTTTATCAAAGCACTCTTGGTTAATATTCTCTTTATTATTACGACTGTTTTCTCACCGTTATTTCTTCTGTTTTATTATTATGACTTTTATCAAAGCCCTCTTGGTCAATATTCTTTATTATTACGACTGTTTTCTCACTGTTTTTCTTCTGTTTTATTATTATGACTTTTATCAAAGCCCTCTTGGTTAATATTCTCTTTATTATTACGACTGTTTTCTCACTGTTTTTCTTCTGTTTTATTAGTATGACTTTTATCAAAGCCCTCTTTAATATTACTTTATTATTACGACTGTTTTTCTCACTGTTTTTTCTTCTGTTTTATTATTATGACTTTTATCAAAGCTCCTCTTGGTCAATATTCTTCTGTTTTTTATTATTACGACTGTTTTCTCACTGTTATTTCTTCTGTTTTATTATTATGACTTTTATCAAAGCACTCTTTCAATATTCTCTTTATTATTACGACTGTTTTTCCTGTTTTTCTTCTGTTTTAAAGACTTTTTATCAAAGCACTCTTGGTCAATATTCTTTTATTATTACGACTGTTTTCTCGTTACTGTTTTATTATTATGACTTTATCAAAGCACTCTTGGTAATATTTTTTATTAATACGACTGTTTTTCACTGTTTTTCTTCTGTTTTATTATTATGACTTTTATCAAAGCACTCTTGGTCAATATTCTCTTTATTATTACGACTGTTTTTCTCACTGTTATTTCTTCTGTTTTATTATTATGACTTTTATCAAAGCCCTCTTGGTCAATATTCTCTTTATTATTACGACTGTTTTCTCACTGTTTTTTCTTCTGTTTTTATTAATTATGACTTTTATCAAAGCACTCTTGGTTAATATTTTATTATTACGACTGTTTTCTCACTGTTATTTCTTCTGTTTTATTATTATGACTTTTATCAAAAGCACTCTTGGTCAATATTCTCTTTATTATTACGACTGTTTTCTCACTGTTATTTCTTCTGTTTTATTATTATGACTTTTTATCAAAGCACTCTTGGTCAATATTCTTTATTATTACGACTGTTTTCTCACTGTTTTTCTTCTGTTTTTATTATTATGACTTTTATCAAAGCACTCTTGGTCAATATTCTCTTTATTATTACGACTGTTTTCTCACTGTTTTTCTTCTGTTTTATTATTATGACTTTTATCAAAGCCCTCTTGGTCAATATTCTCTTTATTATTACGACTGTTTTCTCACTGTTATTTCTTCTGTTTTATTATTATGACTTTTTATCAAAGCCTCTTGGTCAATATTCTTTATTATTACGACTGTTTTCTCACTGTTATTTCTTCTGTTTTATTATTATGACTTTTATCAAAGCACTCTTGGTTAATCTTTATTATTGACTGTTTTCTCACACTGTTATTTTCTTGTTTTATTATTATGACTTTTATCAAAGCCTCTTGGTCAATATTCTCTTTATTATTACGACTGTTTTCTCACTGTTATTTCTTCTGTTTTATTATTATGACTTTTTATCAAAGCACTCTTGGTTAATATTCTTTTTATTATTACGACTGTTTTCTCACTGTTATTTCTTCTGTTTTATTATTATGACTTTTTATCAAAGCACTCTTGGTCAATATTCTCTTTATTATTACGACTGTTTTCTCACTGTTATTTCTTCTGTTTTATTATTATGACTTTATCAAAGCCCTCTTGGTCAATATTATTCTCTTTATTATTACGACTGTTTTCTCACTGTTATTTCTTCTGTTTTATTATTATGACTTTTATCAAAGCCCTCTTGGTCAATATTCTTTTTTATTATCGACTGTTTTCTCACTGTTATTTCTTCTGTTTTATTATTATGACTTTTATCAAAGCCCTTGGTCAATATTCTCTTTATTATTACGACTGTTTTTCTCACCTGTTTTTGGTCTGTTTTATTTTATGACTTTTATCAAAGCACTCTTTGCTTTATTAATACGACTGTTTTTCACTGTTTTTCTTCTGTTTTTATTATTGACTTTTATCAAAGCCTCTTGGTCAATATCTCTTTTATTATTACGACTGTTTTCTCACTGTTATTTCTTCTGTTTTATTATTATGACTTTTATCAAAAGCCCTTGGTTAATATTCTCTTTATTATTACGACTGTTTTCTCACTTTTTTCTTCTGTTTTATTATTATGACTTTTATCAAAGCCCTTGTCAATATTCTCTTTATTATTACGACTGTTTTCTCACTGCTTGTTTTATTATTATGACTTTTATCAAAGCCCTCTTTTGGCCAATATTCTTTATTATTGCCGACTGTTTTCTCTACCGTTTTTTCTTTCTGTTTTTATTATTATGACTTTTTATCAAAGCCCTTATCAATATTTCTTTATTATTACGACTGTTTCTTTCACTGTTTTTCTTCTTCTGTTTTATTATTATGATTTTATCAAAGCCCTCTTGGTCATCATCTCCCTTTATTATTATTAGACTGTTTTCACCTGTTATTTCTTCTGTTTTATTATTATGACTTTATCAAAGCCCTCTTTGGTCAATATATTCTCATTATTACGACTGTCCTTTCTTTCTTCTTTCTGTTTTATTATTATGACTTTTATCAAAGCCCCTGGTCAATATTCTCTTTATTATTATTGAGACTATTTTCAATGTTTTTTCTTCTGTTTTATTATTATGACTTTTATCAGCCTCTTGGTCAATATTCTCTTTATTATTTATGACTGTTTTCTCACTGTTATTTCTTCTGTTTTATTATTATGACTTTATCAAAGCCCTTGAATAATATTCTTTATTATTACGACTTCGTTTTCTCTACCGTTTTTCTTCTGTTTTATTATGATTTCAAAGCCCTTATCAATATTCATTATTACGACTGTTTTCACCGTTTTTCTTCTGTTTATTATTATGACTTTTTATCAAAGCCCTCTTTGTCAATATTCTCTTTATTATTATGACTGTTTTTCACTGTTATTTCTTCTGTTTTATTATTATGACTTTTTATCAAAGCCCTCTTGGTCAATATTCTCTTTATTACGCTGACCTGTTTTCTCATCATTTTTCTTTCTGTTTTATTATTATGCACTTTTTATCAAAGCCCTCGGTCATTATTCTTTATTATTACGACTGTTTTCTCACTGTTATTTCTTCTGTTTTATTATTATGACTTTTATCAAAGCCCTCTTGTCAATATTTCTCTTTATTATTGACTGTTTTCTCTATGTTATTTCTTCTGTTTATTATTTGACTTTTTATGCCCTCTTATCAATATTCTTTTTATTACGACTGTTTTCAAATGTTTCTGTTTTATTATTATGACTTTATCAAAGCCCTCCTTGGTCATCAATATTCTCTTTTTATTACGACTGTTTTTCTCCTGTTAATTTTTCTTCTGTTTTTATTATTATTTTTTATCAAAGCCCTCTTGGTCAATAATCTCTTTATTATTACGACTGTTTTCACTGCTTATTTCTTGTGTTTTACAATATGTTTTTATCAAAGCCCTCTTGATTTATATACTTTATTATTACGACTGTTTTCTCACTGTTATTTCTTCTGTTTTATTATTTATGATTTTTATCAAAGCCCCCTTCTTGGTCAATATCTATTCTCTTTATTATTACGACTTTTTTTCCACTGTTATTTCTTCTTCTGTTTTATTATTAGGCTTTTATCAAAGCCTCTCTTGGTTAATATTCTCTTTATTATTACGACTGTTTTCTCACTGTTTTTCTTCTGTTTTATTATTATGACTTTTATCAAAGCCCTTGGTTCAATATTAGTTTTATTATTACGACTGTTTTCTGAACTGTTACTTTCTGTTATTTTCTTCTGTCAATATTTTTATTATTACGACTTTTATTTCTGTTTTCTTGGTCTTTAATAGTACTGGGCATGTTATATTACGACTGTTTTCTCACTGTTATTTCTTCTGTTTTATATTATGACTTTTATCAAAGCCCTCTTGGTCAATATTCTCTTTTATTTGACTGTTTTCTGTTATTTCTTCTGTTTATTATTATGACTTTTTATGACCCTCTTGTCAATATTTTTATTATTGTGACATGTTATTTCTTCTGTTTTATTATTATTTTTAAAAGCCTCTGGTCAATATTCTCTTTATTATTACGACTGTTTCTCATATTTCTTCTGTTTTTATTAATGACTTTTTATCAAGCTTACTCTTGGACTATTTTACGACTGTTTTCTCACTGTTATTTCTTCTGTTTTATTAATAGTACACCCTCTTGGTCAATACTTTATTATTACGACTGTTTTCTCCTGTTTTTTCTTCTTGTTTTATTATTATGACTTTTATCAAAGCCTCTTGGTCAATATTCTCTTTATTATTACGACTGTTTTCTCACTGTTTTCTTCTGTTTTATTATTTGACTTTTATCAAAGCCCTCTTGGTCAATATTCTCTTTATTATTACGACTGTTTTCTCACTGTTATTTCTTCTGTTTTTTTATTATTATGATTTTATCAAAGCCCTCTTGGTTAATACTTTATTATTACGACTGTTTTTCTCACTGTTTTTTTCTGTTTTATTATTATGACTTTTATCAAAGCACTCTTGGTTAATTCTCTTTATTATTACGACTGTTTTCTCACTGTTATTTTCTTCTGTTTTATTATTATGCTTTTTATCAAAGCCCTCTTGGTTAATATTCTCTTTATTATTACGACTGTTTTCTCACTGTTTTCTTCTGTTTTATTATTATGACTTTTATCAAAGCCCTCTTGGTCAATATTCTTTTTATTATTACGACTGTTTTTCTCACTTTTTTTCTTCTGTTTTATTATTATGACTTTTATCAAAGCCTCTTGGTCAATATTCTCTTTATTATTACGACTGTTTTTCTCACTGTTTTTTCTTCTGTTTATTATTATGACTTTTATCAAAGCCCTCTTGGTCAAATATTCTCTTTATTATTATGACTGTTTTCTCACTGTTTTTCTTCTGTTTTATTATTATGACTTTTATCAAAAGCCCTCTTGGTCAATATTCTCTTTATTATTACGACTGTTTTCTCACTGTTTTTCTTCTGTTTTATTAGTATGACTT
Organism: Acanthosepion pharaonis; assembly: GCA_903632075.3. NCBI lineage: Eukaryota > Metazoa > Mollusca > Cephalopoda > Sepiida > Sepiidae > Acanthosepion > Acanthosepion pharaonis. Next base: position 926,748 of record CAHIKZ030003722.1, read on the forward strand.
TTTATCAAAACCCTCTTGGTCAATATTCTCTTTATTATTACGACTTTTTTCTCACTGTTTTTCTTCTGTTTTATTATTATGACTTTTAATAAAGCCCTTTTGGTCAATATTCTCTTTATTATTACGACTGTTTCTCACTGTTTTTCTTCTGTTTTTATTATTATGACTTTTATCTAAAGCCCACTCTTGGTCAATATTCTCTTTATTATTACGACTGTTTTCTCACTGTTTTTCTTCTGTTTTATTATTATGCTTTTATCAAAGCCCTCTTGGTCAATATTCTCTTTATTATTACGGACTGTTTTCTCACCGTTTTTCTTCTTGTTTTATGTATGATTTTTATCAAAGCCCTCTTGGTCAATATTCTCTTTATTATTACGACTGTTTTTCACTGTTATTTCTTCTGTTTTATTATTATGACTTTTATCAAAGCCCTCTTGGTCAATATTCTTATTATTATGACTGTTTTTCTCACTGTTATTTCTTCTGTTTTATTATTATGACTTTTATCAAAGCCTCTTGGTCAATATTCTTTTTATTACGACTGTTTTCTCTGTTGTTTTTCTTCTGTTTTATTATTATGACTTTTATCAAAGCCCTCTTGGTCAATATTTCTTTATTATTACGACTGTTTTTCTCTGTTATTTCTTCTGTTTTATTATTATGACTTTTATCAAAGCCCTCTTGGTCAATATTCTCTTTATTACGACTGTTTTCTCACTGTTTTTCTTCTGTTTTTATTATTATGACTTTTATCAAAGCCCTCTTGGTTAATATTCTCTTTATTACATGACTGTTTCTCACTGTTTTTCTTCTGTTTTATTATGACTTCTGTTGGTCAATATTCTCTTTTATTATTGACTTGTTTTTTAGTAAAGACTTTTATCAAAGCCCTCTTATTCAATATTCTCTTTATTATTACGACTGTTTTTCTCACTGTTTTTCTTCTGTTTTATTATTATGACTTTTATCAAAGCCTCTTGGTCAATATTCTCTTTTATTATTACGACTGTTTTCTTCACTGTTATTTCTTCTGTTTTATTATTATTGACTGTTTTTCTTCTTTTATCAAAGCCCTCTTGGTCAATATTCTCTCTTTATTATTACGACTGTTTTCTCACTGTTATTTCTTCTGTTTTATTATTATGACTTTTATCAAAGCTTCCCTCTTGTCAATATTCTCTTTATTTTACGACTGTTTTCTACCGTTTTTTCTGTTTTATTATTATGACTTTTTATCAAAACCCTCTTGGTCAATATTCTCTTTATTAATACGACTGTTTTTCTCACTGTTATTTCTTCTGTTTTTATTATTATGACTTTTATCAAAGCCCTCTTAGTTATTTCTTTATTATTACGACTGTTTTCTCACTGTTTTCTTCATTTTTATTATTTCTTCTGGTTTTATTATTACTGTTTTCTACTGTTATTTCTTTTCTGTTTTAATGACTTTTATCAAAGCTCTTAGTCAATATTCTCTTTATTATTACGTTGTTTTCTCACTGTTTTTCTTCTGTTTTATTATTATGACTTTTTATCTGACCCAATTTGGTTAATATTCTCTCTTTTTATTACGACTGTTTTTCAACTGTTTTTCTTCTGTTTTTATTAAGTATGACTTTTATCAAAAGCACTGTTTGGTCAATACTTTATTACGACTGTTTTTCACTGTTATTTCTTCTGTTTTTATTATTATGACTTTTATCAAAAGCACTCTTGGTTAATATTCTCTTTATTATTACGACTGTTTTCTCACTGTTATTTCTTCTGTTTTATTATTATGACTTTTATCAAAGCACTCTTGGTTAATACTTTATTATGTTGTTTTCTCTGTTTTTTTCTTCTGTTTTATTAAGTGACTTTATCAAGCATTTTTTGGTTAATATTCTCTTTATTATTATGACTGTTTTCTCACTGTTATTTCTTCTGTTTTATTATTATGACTTTTATCAAGCCCTCTTGGTTAATATTTATTATTACGACTGTTTTCTCACTGTTATTTCTTCTGTTTTTTTTACTTTTATGACTTGGTTTATCTTTATTATTACGACTGTTTTCTCATGTTTTCTTCTGTTTATTATCTGAAAGCCCTGTTTTAATCTTTTATTATTACGACTGTTTTCTCTGTTTTTCTTCTGTTTTTTATATGACTTTTATCAAAGCACTCTTGGTTAATACTTTATTTATTACGACTGTTTTTCTCACTGTTTTTTCTGTTTTATTATTATGACTTTTATCACTCTTGTTGGGTATTCTCTTTATTATTCTTTTGTTTGAACTGTTATTTCTTCTGTTTTTTATTATCATCAAGCACTCTTGGTTAATATTCTTTTTATCAGCACCTTTTTGGTTAATTTTCTTTATTATTACGACTGTTTTCTCACTGTTTTCTTCTGTTTTATTAGTATGACTTTTATCAAAGCACTCTTGGTCAATACTTTATTATTACGACTGTTTTCTCAATTGTTATTTCTTCTGTTTTATTATTATGACTTTTATCAAAGCACTCTTGGTTAATACTTTATTATTACGACTGTTTTCTCACTGTTATTTCTTCTGTTTTATTATTATGACTTTTTATCAAAGCACTTTTGGTCAATATTCTCTTTATTATTACGACTGTTTTCTCACTGTTATTTCTTCTGTTTTATTATTATGACTTTTTATCAAAGCACTCTTGGTCAATATACTTTTATTATTACGACTGTTTTTCACTGTTATTTCTTCTGTTTTATTATTATGACTTTTATCAAAGCCTCTTGGTCATTATTCTTTTATTATTACGACTGTTTTCTCACTGTTTTTCTTCTGTTTTATTATTATGACTTTTATCAAAGCACTCTTGGTTAATACTTTTATTATTACGACTGTTTTCTCACTGTTATTTCTTCTGTTTTATTATTATGACTTTTATCAAAGCACTCTTGGTTAATATTCTCTTTATTATTACGACTGTTTTCTCACTGTTTTTCTTTTCTGTTTTATTATTATGACTTTATCAAAGCCTCTTGGTTAATACTTTTATTATTACGACTGTTTTCTCACTGTTTTTCTTCTGTTTTATTATTATGACTTTTATCAAAGCCTTTTGGTTAATATTCTGTTTTATTATTACGACTTGTTTTCTTTATTATTCATTTCCTTCTGTTTTATTTTCTTTTATCAAAGCCCTTTTTATTCTCTTTATTATTACGACTGTTTTTTATCTGTTTTAAAGACACTCTCTTGGTCAATATTCTCTTTATTATTACGACTGTTTTCTCACTGTTTTTCTTCTGTTTTATTATTATGACTTTTATCAAAGCACTCTTGGTCAATATTTTTTATTATTATGACTGTTTTTTTTGTTATTTCTTCTGTTTTATTATTATGACTTTTTATCAAAGCCCTCTTGGTTAATACTTTATTATTACGACTGTTTTCTCACTGTTATTTCTTCTGTTTTTTTATTATTATGACTTTATCAAAGCATCTTGTTAATATTCTCTTTATTATTACGACTGTTTTTCTCACTGTTATTTCTTCTGTTTTATTATTATGACCTTTTATCAAAGCCTCTCTTGGTCAATATTCTTTTATTATTACGACTGTTTTCTCACTGTTTTTCTTCTGTTTTATTATTATGACTTTGTATCAAAGCCCTTAGTCAATATTCCTTTTTATTATTACGACTGTTTTCTTCACTGTTACTTTCTGTTTATTATTATGACTTTCACCATTCTTGGTCAATATTCTTTATTATTACGACTGTTTTCACTGTTTTCTTTCTGTTTTATTATTATGACTTTTATCAAAGCCCTCTGGTCATTTCTATTATTACGACTGTTTTCTCACTGTTATTTCTTCTGTTTTATTATTATGACTTTTATCAAAGCCCTCTTTAAGTCAATATTCTTTATTATTACGACTGTTTTCACTGTTATTTCTTCTGTTTATTATTATGACTTTACTGTGCCCTCTTAGTCAATATTCTTTATTATTGTGACTAAGTTTCTCACCGTTATTTCTTTTCTGTTTTATTATTATGACTTTATCAAAGCCTCTGGTCAATATTCTCTTTATTATTACGACTCATATTTTCTCACTATTTCTTCTGTTTTTATTATTATGGACTTTTTATCGCTTCCTCTTGGTCATCATTCTCTTTTATTATTACGACTGTTTTCACTGTTATTTCTTCTGTTTATTATTATGACTTTTATCAGCCCTCTTGGTCAATATTCTCTTTATTATTACGACTGTTTCACCGTTTTTTCTTCTTGTTTTATTATTATGACTTTATCAAAGCCCTTGGTCAATATTCTCTGTTTTATTATTACGACTGTTTTCTAATACTTTGTTATTTCTTCTGTTTTATTATTTTGACTTTTATTAAGCCTCCTCTGGCTGGAATATTTTCTTTATTATTACGACTGTTTTCTCACTGTTTTTCTCTTGTTTTATTATTATGACTTTTATCAAAGCACTCTTGGTTAATACTTTATTATTACGACTGTTTTCACTGTTATTTTTCTGTTTTATTATTATGACTTTTATCAAAGCCCTGGTCAATATTCTTTATTATTACGACTGTTTTCTCACCGTTTTTCTTTCTGTTTTATTATTATGACTTTATCAAAGCCCTCTGTCAATATTCTTTATTATTACGACTGTTTTTACTGTTTTTCTTCTGTTTTATTATTATGACTTTTATCAAATCCCTCTTTGTCAATATTTCTTTATTATTATTACGACTGTTTTCTCACTGTTTTTCTTCTGTTTTATTATTATGACTTTTATCAAAGCCCTCTTGGTCAATATTCTCTGTTTTATTATTACGACTGTTTTCTCATTTTCTTTATTTTTGACTTCTGTTTTTTTTATTATGACTTTTTTATCAAAGCCCTCTTGGTCAATATTCTCTTTATTATTACGACTGTTTTCTCAATTGTTTTTTTCTTCTGTTTTTATTATTATGACTTTTATCAAAGCCCTTTTGGTCAATATTCTCTTTATTATTACGACTGTTTTCTCACTGTTTTTCTTCTGTTTTATTATTATGACTTTTATCAAAGCCCCTTGGTCATTATCTTTATTATTGACTGTTTTCTCACTGTTTTTTCTTCTGTTTTATTATTATGACTTTTTGACGCCTCTTGGTCAATATTCTCTGTATTATTACGACTGTTTTCTCACTGTTTTTCTTCTGTTTTTTATTATGACTTTTATCAAAAGCCCTCTTGGTCAATATTCTCTTTATTAATTACGGACTGTTTTCTCACTGTTATTTTCTTTGTTTTATTCTTTTTATGCCCTTTCAATATTCTCTTTTATTATTACGACTGTTTTTTCACTGTTTTTCTTCTGTTTTAATTATGACTTTATCAAAGCCCTCTTGGTCAATATTCTCTTTATTATATGCGACTGTTTTCTCACTGTTTTTCTTCTGTTTTATTATTATGACTTTTATCAAAGCCCTCTTGGTCAATATTCTTTATTATTACGACTGTTTCTCACTGTTATTTCTTCTGTTTTTATTATTATGACTTTTTATCAAAGCCCTCAGATTTATTCTCTTTATTATTACGACTGTTTTTCTCACTGTTTTTCTTCTGTTTTTATTATTATGACTTTTATCAAAGCCCTCTTGGTCAATATTCTCTTTATTATTACGACTGTTTTCTCACTGTTTTTCTTCTGTTTTATTATTATGACTTTTATCAAAGCCCTCTTGGTCAATATTCTCTTTATTACACGACTGTTTCTCCTGTTATTTCTTCTGTTTTTTATTATGACTTTATCAAAGCCCTCTTGGTCAATATTCTTATCTCATTTCTTCTTTTATTATTACGACTTTATCAAAGCCCTCTTTCTTCTTTTATTATTATGACTTTTATCAAAGCCCTTTTATCAAAGCCCTCTTGGTCAATATTCTCTTTATTTTCAATATTCTGTTTTTTATTACTTTTATCAAAGACTGTTTTCTCACTGTTATTTCTTCTGTTTTATTATTATGACTTTTATCAAAGCCCTCTTTTCAATATTCTTTATTATTACGACTGTTTTTCTCACTGTTATTTCTTCTGTTTTATTATTATGACTTTTATCAAAGCCCTCTTGGTCAATATTCTCTTTATTATTACATGACTGTTTGTTTTCTTCTGTTTTATTATTTTTTTCTTCTGTTTTATTATTATGACTGTTTTTTATCAAAGACTTTTATCCTCTTTGGTCACTGTTTTTCTCACTGTTTTTTCTTCTGTTTTATTAATTGACTTTTTCAAAAGCGACTGTTAATACTTTATTATTACGACTGTTTCTCATATTTCTTCTGTTTTATTATTATGACTTTTTTATCAAAGCCCTCTTGGTCAATATTCTCTTTATTATTACGACTGTTTTCTCACTGTTTTTCTTCTGTTTTATTATTATGACTTTTTATCAAAGCCCTCTTGGTCAATATTCTCTTTATTATTACGACTGTTTTCTCACTGTTATTTCTTCTATTTTTATTATTATGACTTTTATCAAAGCCCTCTTGATTGTCAATATTCTGTTTTATTATTTACTTTTTCAAACGACTTTGTTTTCTGTTTTCTCACTGTTATTTCTTCTGTTTTATTATTATATGACTTTTATCAAAGCCCTCTTTGGTCAATATTCTCTTTATTACGACTGTTTTCTCACTGTTTTCTTCTGTTTTATTATTATGACTTTTATCAAAGCCCTCTTTGGTCAATATTCTTTATTATTACGACTGTTTTTCTCACTGTTATTTCTTCTGTTTTATTATTATGACTTTTATCAAAGCACTCTTGTTTTATTCTCTTTATTATTACGACTGTTTTTCTTCTGTTTTATTATTATGACTTTTATTCTTGGTTAATACTTTATTTTACGACTGTTTTCTCCTCTTGGTTTTCTTCTCTTTGACTTTTTATCAAAGCCCTTTTGGTCAATACTCTTTATTATTGACTTTTTCTCACTGTTTTTCTTCTGTTTTATTTAGTATGACTTTTATCAAAGCCCTCTTGGTTAATATTCTCTTTATTATTACGACTGTTTTCTCACTGTTTTCTTCTGTTTTATTATTATGACTTTTATCAAAGCCCTCTTGGTTAATATTCTCTTTTTATTACGACTGTTTTCTCACTGTTTTTCTTCTGTTTTATTATTATGACAAAGTTATTTTTTTATTTTTATTAACTGCCCTCTTGGTTAATACTTTATCAAAGCCCTCTTTTATTCTCTTTATTATTACGACTGTTTTTCTCACTGTTTTTTCTTCTGTTTTATTATTATGACTTTTATCAAAGCCCTCTTGGTCAATATTTCTTTATTATTACGACTGTTTTCTCACTGTTTTCTTTCTTTATTATTATGACTTTTATCAAAGCACTTTTGGTTAATATTTCTTTATTATTACGACTGTTTTCACTGTTATTTCTTCTGTTTTATTATGACTTTTATCAAAGACTTTTATTCTCTTTATTAAAAGCCATTGTTACTTTCTGTTTTATTATTTTTCAACTTTTATTCTCTTTATTATTACGACTTTTTCTCAAACTGTTTTTCTTCTGTTTTATTATTATATTTTTTATCAAAGCCCTGTTTGGTTAATATTCTTTATTTATTATGACTTTTTTCACTGTTATTTCATTTGTTTTATTATTACTTTTTCAATTTTGGTTAATATTCTCTTTATTATTACGACTGTTTCTCACTGTTATTTCTTCTGTTTTATTAGTATGACTTTTATCAAAGCCCTCTTGGTCAATATTCTCTTTATTATTATTAAGGGGACTTTTATCAAAGACTGTTTTTCTCACTGTTATTTTTCTTCTGTTTTATTATTATGACTTTTTTATCAAAGCCCTTTTGGTTATTCTCTTTATTATTACGACTGTTTTCTCACTGTTATTTCTTCTGTTTTATTATTATGACTTTTATCAAAGCCCTCTTGGTTAATATTTTCTTTATTACGACTGTTTTCTCACTGTTATTTCTTCTGTTTTATTATTATGACTTTTATCAAAGCCCCTCTTGGTCAATATTCTCTTTATTATTACGACTGTTTTTCTCACTGTTTTTCTTCTTTTTTATTATTATGACTTTTATCAAAGCCCTCTTGGTCAATATTTCTTTTTATTATTACGACTGTTTTCTCACTGTTTTTTCTTCTGTTTTATTATTATGACTTTTATCTCTTCACTGTTATTTTTCTGTTTTATTATTACGACTGTTTTCTCACTGTTTTTCTTCTGTTTTATTATTATGACTTTTATCAAAGCCTCTTGGTTAATATTCTCTTTATTATTATGACTGTTTTTTCTCACTGTTTTTTCTTCTGTTTTATTATTATGACTTTTATCAAAGACTTTTGGTTATTACTTTATTATTACGACTGTTTTCTTGTTTTTCTTCTGTTATTATGACTTTTATCAAAACCCTCTTTGTTAATATTCTCTTTATTATTACGACTGTTTTTCACTGTTTTTTCTCACTGTTTTTCTTCTGTTTTATTATATGACTTTTATCAAAGCCCTCTTGGTCAATACTGTTTTTTCTCCTCTGTTGTGTTTTATTATTATGACGACTTGTTTTCTTTATTATTACGACTGTTTTTTTGTTTTCTTCTTTTTATTATTATGACATTTTTTATCAAAGCCCTCTTGGTCAATATTCTCTTTATTATTACGACTGTTTTCTCTGTTTTCTTCTGTTTTTATTATTATGACTTTTTTATCAAAGCCCTCTTGGTCAATATTCTCTTTATTATTACGACTGTTTTTCCTGTTTTTTTCTTCTGTTTTTATTATGACTTTTATCAAAGCCCTCTTGGTCAATATTCCTCTTACGACTGTTTTCTCACTGTTATTTCTTCTGTTTTATTATTATGACTTTTATCAAAGCCCTCTTGGTTTTCTCTTTATTTTGACTGTTTTCTCACTGTTTTCTTCTGTTTTATTATTATGACTTTTATCAAAGCCCTCTTGGTCAATATTCTCTTTATTATTACGACTGTTTTCTCACTGTTTTTCTTCTGTTTTATTATTTTTATCAAAAGCCCTCTTGGTCAATATTCTCTTTATTAATTGACCTTTTTCTTTTTATTGTTCTTCTGTTTTATTAAACTTTTTATACCCTCTTGGTCAATATTCTCTTTATTAACCGACTGTTTTCTCACTGTTTTTTCTTCTGTTTCAATATTCTCTTATTATGCGACTGTTTTCTCACTGTTTTCTTCTGTTTTATTATTATGACTTTTATCAAACCCTCTTGGTCAATATTCTTTATTAGCCGACTGTTTCTCACTGTTATTTCTTCTGTTTTTATTATTATGACTTTTTATCAAAGCCCTCTTGTTTCTCTTTATTGACCCGGCTGTTTTTTCTGTTTTCTTTTTTTTATTAATGACTTTTATCAAAGCCCTCTTGGTCAATATTCTCTTTTATTATTACGACTGTTTTTTTCTCATATTTTCTTCACTTTTATTATTATGACTTTTATCAAAGCCCTCTTGTCAATATTCTCTTTATTATTACGACTGTTTTCTCCTGTTATTTCTTCTGTTTTATTATTATGACTTTTATCAAAGCCCTCTTGGTCAATATTCTCTTTATTATTACACTGTTTATTTTCTGTTTTTTCTTCTGTTTTTTATTATGATTTTATCAAAGCCCTCTTGGTCAATATTCTCTTTATTATTACGACTATTTTTCTCACTGTTTTCTTCTGTTTTTATTATTATGACTTTTATCAAAGCCCTCTTGGTCAATATTCTCTTTATTATTACGACTGTTTTCTCTGTTATTTCTTTTTATTCTTCTTTTATCAAAGCCCTTTTGGTCAATATTCTCTTTATTATTATTTGTTTCTTTTTATTTCTTCTGTTTTAAATATGACTTTTATCAATATTCTCTTTATTATTACGACTGTTTTTCTCCACTGTTATTTCTTCTGTTTTATTATTATGACTTTTATCAAAGCCCTTTGGTCAATATTCATTAGCTGTTTTCTTGGTTTTTATTATTATGACTTTATTCTTGGTCAATATTCTCTTTATTATTACGACTGTTTTTCTCACTGTTATTTCTTCTGTTTTATTTATTATGACTTTTTTTCAAAGCCCTCTTGGTCAATATTCTCTTTATTATTGACTGTTTCTCACTGTTTTTTCTTCTGTTTTCTCAAAGCCCTCTTGGTCATGTTCTCTTTTTTTACGACTGTTTCTGTTTTATTATTTGACTTTTTTATCAAAGCCCTCTTGGTCAATATTCTCTTTATTATTACATTTTTCTCACTGTTATTTCTTCTTATGACTTTTTATCAAAGCCCTTGGTCCAATATTCTCTTTATTATTACGACTATTTCTCACTGTTAATTTCTTCTGTTTTTTATTATTATGACTTTTATCAAAGCCCTCTTGGTCAATATTCTCTTTATTATTACGACTGTTTTCTCACGTTTTTCTTCTGTTTTATTATTGTGACTTTTATCAAAGCCCTCTTGGTCAATATTCTCTTTATTATTACGACTGTTTTCTCTGCGATTTCTTCTGACTTTTCTCAAACTTGTCAATATTCTCTTTATTTCGTGTTTTTTCTGTTTTTTCTGTTTATTATTGACTTTTTATCAAAGCCCTCTTATTCTTTATTATTACGGCTGTTTTCTCACTGTTATTTCTTATTATTACGACTTGTTTCTTGGTCATTCTCTTTATTTTACGACTGTTTTTCTGTTTTCTTCTGTTTTATTATTATGACTTTTATCAAACACTCTTGGTTACGAATGATCAAAGCCCTCTTGGTCTTTATTCTCTTTATTATTACGACTGTTTTTCTCACTGTTTTTCTTCTGTTTTATTTATTCAAAGCCCTCTTGGTCAATATTCTCTTTTTATTCAACTGTTTCTTCTGTTTTATTATTATGACTTTTATTGCAAAGCCCTCTTGGTCAATATTCTCTTTATTACGACTGTTTTCTCACTGTTTTCTTCTGTTTATTATTATGACTTTTATCAAACTGTTTCTTTATTATTACGACTGTTTTTACTGTTTTTTCTTCTGTTTTATTATTACTGACTTTTATCAAAGCCCTCTTGGTCAATATTCTCTTTATTATTACGACTGTTTTTCTCACTGTTTTTTCTTCTGTTTATTATTATGACTTTTATCAAAGCCCTCTTGGTCAATATTCTCTTTATTATTACGACTGTTTTCTCACTGTTTTCTTCTGTTTATTATTTTCTTTTATCAAAGCCCTTTTGGTTTTATTATTACGACTGTTTCTCACTGTGTTTTCTTCTGTTTATCAACTTTTATCCCTCTTGGTCAATATTCTCTTTATTATTACGACTGTTTTTCTTTTTTCTTCTGTTTTATTATTATGACTTTTATCAAAGCCTCTTGGTCAATTCTTTATTATTTGTTTCTCACTTTTTTCTTCAAATGACTTTTATCAAAGCCCTCTTGGTCAATATTCTCTTTTTATTACGACTGTTTCTCATATTATTTCTTCTGTTTTATTAACTGACTTTTTCAAAGCCCTCTTGGTCAATATTCTTACGACTTTTTTCTCACTGTTTTTTTTCTGTTTTTATTATTATGACTTTTTTATCAAAGCCCTCTTGTTATTATTCTCTTTATTAAAACTGTTTTTCTCACTGTTATTTCTTCTGGTCATCTTGGTCAATATTCTCTTTATTATTACGACTGTTTTCTCACTGTTTATTTCTTCTGTTTTATTATTATGACTTTTATCAAAGCCCTCTTAGTCAATATTCTCTTTATTATTACGACTGTTTTTCTCACTGTTTTTTCTTCTGTTTTTATTATTGACTTTTATCAAAGCCCTCTTGGTCAATATTCTCTTTATTATTACGACTGTTTTCTCACTGTTTTCTTCTGTTTTATTATTTTGACTTTTATTCTTGGTCAATATTCTCTTTATTTTATTATTTCTCACTGTTATTTCTTCTGTTTTATTATTATCAAAGCCCTCTTGGTCAATATTCTCTTTATTATTACGACTGTTTTCTCACTGTTTTTCTTCTGTTTTTATTATGACTTTTATCAAAACCCTCTTGTCAATATTCTCTTTATTATTACCGCTGTTTTTTCTCACTGTTATTTCTTCTGTTTATTATTATGACTTTTATCAAAGCCCTCTTTAGCGACTGTTTTCTCACTGTTTTTCTTCTGTTTTTATTATTATGACTTTTATCAGCCCTCTTTTATTCTCTTTATTACGACTGTTTTCTCACTGTTTTTCTTCTGTTTTATTATTATGACTTTTTATCAAAAGCCTCTTTTTATTCTCTTTATTATTACGACTGTTTTCTCCCTCTTGGCCCTCTTGGTCAATATTCTTTATTATTACGACTGTTTTCTCACTGTTTTTCTTCTGTTTTATTATTATGACTTTTTTATCAAAGCCCTCTTGGTCAATATTCTCTTTATTATTACGACTGTTTTTTCTCCTTTGTTTTTCTTCTGTTTTATTATTATGACTTTTATCAAAGCCCTCTTGGTCAATATTTCTCTTTATTATTACGACTGTTTTTCTCACTGTTTTTCTTCTGTTTTTATTATTATTTTATCAAGCCCTCTTGACTTTTATTCAAAGCCTTCTGTTTTATTATTTGGCTTTTATCAAAGCCCTCTTATTCTCTTTATTATTACGACTGTTTTCTCACTGTTTTTTTTCTTCTGTTTTTATTACTGTTTTCTACTGTTTTCTTCTGACTTTTATCAAAAGCCCTCTTGGTCAATCTCTTTATTATTACGACTGTTTTCTCACTGTTATTTCTTCTGTTTTTATTATTGTGACTTTTATCAAAGCCCTCTTGGTCAATATTCTCTTTATTATTACACGACTGTTTTCTCCTGTTTTTCTTCTGTTTTATTATTATGACTTTTTTATCAAAGCCCTCTTGGTCAATATTCTCTTTATTAGCCATTACTTTTTTTTACTGTTTTTTCTTCTGTTTTATTAGTATGACTTTTATCAAAGCCCTCTTAGTTAATCTCTTTATTATTACGACTGTTTTCTCACTGTTATTTCTTCTGTTTAATTATTATGACTTTTATCAAAGCCCTCTTGGTCAATATTCTCTTTTTATTACGACTGTTTTCTCACTGTTTTTCTTCTGTTATTTTATTATTATGGCTTTTATCAAAGCCCTCTTGGTCAATATTCTCTTTATTACGACTGTTTTTTCTCTGTTTTTTCTTTGTTTTTATTATTATGACTTTTATAAAAGCCCTCTTGGTCAATATTCTTTATTATTACGACTGTTTTCTCACTGTTATTTCTTGTTTTATTATTATGACTTTTATCAAAACCCTCTTGGTTAATATTCTCTTTATTACGACTGTTTTCTCACTGTTTTTTCTTCTGTTTATTATTATGACTTTTTATCAAAGCCCTCTTGGTCAATATTCTCTTTATTATTACGACTGTTTTTCTCACTGTTATTTCTTCTGTTTTTATTATTATGACTTTTATCAAAGCCCTCTTGGTCAATATTCTCTTTATTATTACGACTGTTTTCTCACTGTTTTCTTCTGTTTATTATTATGACTTTTATGACTTTTATCTTTAAACTGTTTTCTCCCTGTTTTTCTTCTGTTTATTATTATGTCAATATTCTTGGTTTATTCTTTTATTACGACTGTTTTCTCACTGTTTTTCTTCTGTTTTTATTATTATGACTTTTATCAAAGCCCTCTTGGTCAATATTCTCTTTATTATTACGACTGTTTTTCTCACTGTTTTTCTTCTGTTTTATTATTATGACTTTTATCAAATCACTCTTGGTTAATATTCTCTTTATTATTACGACTGTTTTCTCACTGTTATTTCTTCTGTTTTTTATTATGACTTTTATCAAAGCCACTGGTTAATATTCTCTTTATTTTACGACTGTTTTCTCCTGTTTTTCTTCTGTTTTATTAGTATGACTTTTTTATCAAAGCCCTCTTGGTTAATATTCTCTTTATTATTACGACTGTTTTTCACTGTTATTTCTTCTGTTTTATTATTATGACTTTATCAAAGCCACTCTTGGTCAATATTCTCTTTATTATTACGACTGTTTTCTCACTGTTTTTCTTCTGTTTTTATTATTATGACTTTTATCAAAGCCCTCTTGGTTAATACTTTATTCTCTTTATTATTTCTTCTGTTTTTATTTTCTCACTGTTATTTCTTCTGTTATTTCTTCTTTTATTATTATGACTTTTATCAAAGCCTCTTGGTCAATATTCTCTTTATTACGACTGTTTTCTCACTGTTTTTCTTCTGTTTTTATTATTATGACTTTTATCAAAGCCCTCTTGGTTCAATATTCTCTTTATTATTACGACTGTTTTTCTCACTGTTTTTTCTTCTGTTTTATTATTATATTTTTTATCAAAGCCCTCTTGGTCAATATTCTCTTTATTATTACGACTGTTTCTCACTGTTATTTCTTCTGTTTTATTATTATGACTTATCAAAGCCCTCTTGGTTCAATATTCTCTTTATTATTACGACTGTTTTCTCTGTTATTATTTCTTCTGTTTTATTATTATGACTTTTATCAAAGCCCTCTTGGTCAATATTCTCTTTATTATTACGACTGTTTTTCACTGTTATTTCTTCTGTTTTATTATTATGACTTTTATCAAAGCCCTCTTGGTCAATATTCTCTTTATTATTACGACTGTTTTTCTCACTGTTTTTCTTCTGTTTTATTAGTATGACTTTTATCAAAGCCCTCTTGGTTAATATTACGACTGTTTTTCTCCTGTTATTTCTTCTGTTTTATTATTATGACTTTTTATCAAATACTCTTGGTTAATTTTTACGACTGTTTTCTCACTGTTATTTCTTCTGTTTTTATTATTATGACTTTTATCAAAGCCACTCTTGGTCAATATTCTTTTATTATTACGACTGTTTCTCACTGTTTTTTCTTCTTCTTTTTTTTATTATGACTTTTATCAAAACCCTCTTGGTCAATATTCTCTTTATTTTATTACGACTGTTTTTCTACTGTTATTTCTTCTGTTTATTATTATGACTTTATAAAAGCTCTTGGTTAATATTCTCTTTATTATTACGACTGTTTTCTCACTGTTTTTTCTTCTGTTTATTATTATGACTTTTATCAAAGCACTCTTGGTTAATATTCTCTTTATTATTACGACTGTTTTTCTCACTGTTATTTCTTCTGTTTTATTAGTATTTATCTATTCTCTTGGTCAATATTCTCACTGACCCATTACGACTATTTCTCACTGTTAACACCTTCTGTTTTTTATTATTATGACTTTTATCAAAGCCTCTTGGTCAATATTCTCTTTAATATTACGACTGTTTCTCACTATTTATTTCTGTTTTATTATTGTGACACCTAAACCCTCTTGGTCAAGCCATTATACTGACCATTGCGACTGTTTTCTCACTGTTATTTCTTCTGTTTTTTATTATTATGACTTTTTATCAAAGCCCTCTTGGTCAATATTCTCTTTATTATTACGACTGTTTCTCACTGTTTCTTCTGTTTATTATTACTGACTTTTATCAAAGCCCTCTTGGTAATATTCTCTTTATTATTACGACTGTTTTCTCACTGTTTTTCTCATATTATTTGACTTTTATCAAAGCCTCTTGGTTTTTATTATTACGACTGTTTTACCGTTTTTCAAAGGACTTTATCAAAGCCCCTTGGTCAATATTCTTTATTATTACGACTGTTTCACCTGTTTTTCTTCTGTTTTATTATTACTGACTTTTATCAAAGCCCTCTTAATAATCTTCTCTTTTATTATCATGACCGTTTTCTCATGTTATTTCTTCTGTTTTATTATGACTTTTAAAAGCCCTCTTGGTCAATATTCTCTTTATTATTACGACTGTTTCACCGTTTTTTCTTCTGTTTTATTATTATGACTTTATCAAAGCCCCTCTTGGTCAATATTCTCTTACGTTATTAATAGACTGTTTTCTCACTGCTTTTCTTCTGTTTTATTATTATGACTTTTATCAAAGCCCCTCTTGGTCAATATTCTCTTTATTCTATTTGACTGTTTTCACCGCATTTATTTCTTCTGTTTTATTATTATGACTTTTATCAAAAGCCCCTTGGTCAATATTATCTTTTATTATGACTGTTTTCTCACTGTTTTTTCTTCTGTTTCATTATTATGACTTTTATCAAAGCCACTCTTGGTCAATATTCTCTTTATTATTACGACTGTTTTTTCTCACTGTTTTTTCTTCTGTTTTTTATTATGACTTTTATCAAAGCCCATCTTTGGTCATATTCTCTTTATTATTACGACTGTTTTCTCACTGTTGTTTTCTTCTGTTTTATTATTATGACTTTTATCAAAGCCCCTTGGTCAATAATATTCTCTTTATTATGACGTTTTCTGTTTTTCTCACTGTTTTTCTTATTTTGATTATTAAGCCCGGCTATTCTCTATGATGCGACTGTTTCTTCAATTTAATTCTGTTTTATTATGACTTTTAACCGCATTTTCTCTTTATTACTGACCGTTTTCTCAACTGTTTTCTTTTGTTTTATTATGACTTTTATCAAAAGCCCTTAGTCAATATTCTCTTTATTATTACGACTGTTTTCTCTACTGTTTTTCCTTTCTGTTTTTATTATGACTTTTTATCAAAGCCCTCTTGGTCAATAATATTATTATTGACTGTTTTTCCACTGTTATTTCTTCTGTTTTATTATTATGACTTTTTATCAAAGCCCTCTTGGTCAATATTCTCTTTATTATTTCTCACTGTTTTTCTCCTGACTTTTTTCTTCTGTTTTTTATTATGACTGTTTTTATCAAAACCCTCTTGGTCAATATTCTCTTTATTATTACGACTGTTTTTCTTACTGTTTTTTCTTCTGTTTATTATTATACCTTTATCAAAGCCTCTTGGTCAGTATTCTCTTTATTATTACGATCATTTTTCTCACTGTTTTTCTTCTGTTTATTGTGTGACTTTTATCAAAAGCCCTCTTGGTAATATTTTATTATTACGAATGTTTTCACTGTTATTTTTCTTCTGTTTTTATTATTATGACTTTTTATCAAAAGCCCTTTTGGTCAATATTCTTTTATTATTACGACTGTTTTTCTCTACATTTTTTCTTCTGTTTTATTATTATGACTTTTATCAAAGCCCTCTTGGTCAATATTCTTTATTACGACTGTTTTCACTGTTTTCTTCTGTTTTATTATTATGACTTATCAAAAGCCCTCTTGGTCAATATTCTCTTTATTATTACGATTCTTCTGTTTTCTCACTGTCAATATTTCTTTATTATTCTGTTTTCTCCTGTTTTCTTCTGTTTATTATTATGACTTTTATCAAAAGCCCTCTTGGTCAATATTCTCTTTATTAGCCCGACTGTTTTCTCACTGTTTTTTTCTTCTGTTTTATTATTATGACTTTTATCAAAGCCCTCTTGGTCAAGCTTATTCTCTTTATTATTACGACTGTTTTTCACTGTTTTCTTCTGTTTTTATTATTATGACTTTTATCAAAGCCCTCTTGGTCAATATTCTCTTTATTATTACGACTGTTTCTCCTCATTTCTATTTTTCTTCTGTCAATATTCTTTTATTATTATGACTGTTTTCTTCTGTTTTATTAATGCCAAAGCCTTGGTCAATATTCTCTTTATTATTACGACTGTTTTCTCACTGTTTTCTTCTGTTTTATTATTATGACTTTTATCAAAGCCCCTTGGTCAATATTCTCTTTATTATTGACTGTTTTTTTCTGTTATTTCTTCTGTTTTATTATTATGACTTTTATCAAAGCCCTCTTGGTCAATATTCTCTTTATTATTACGACTGTTTTCTCACTGTTTTTCTTCTGTTTTATTATTATGACTTTTATCAAAGCCCTCTTGGTCAATATTCTCTTTATTATTACGACTGTTTTCTCACTGTTTTTCTTCTGTTTTATTATTATGACTTTTATCAAAGCCCTCTTGGTCAATATTCTCTTTATTATTACGACTGTTTTTCTCACTGTTATTTTTCTTCTTTTTTATTATGACTTTTATCAAAGCCCCTCTTGGTCAATATATTCTCTTTATTATTACGACTGTTTTCTCACTGTTTTTCTTCTGTTTTATTATTATGACTTTTTCAAATCAAAGCAATATTCTCTTGGTTTTTCTCAATACTTCTGTTTTATTATTACGACTTTTTTTCTTGTTATTTCTTTATTATTAGACCGTTTTTATTATGGCTTTTTATTATTGACTTTTATCAAAGCCTCTAATATTCAATATTCTCTTTATTATTACGACTGTTTTTCTACTGTTATTTCTTCTTCTGTTTTATTATGACTTTTATCAAAAGCCCTCTTGGTCAATATTCTCTTTATTATTACGACTGTTTTCTCACTGTTTTTCTTCTGTTTTTTATTCTTATCAATATTCTTTTATCAAACTGTTTTTCTCACCCTGTTATTTCTTTGGTCAATATTCTTTTATTATTACGACTGTTTTTCTCACTGTTATTTCTTCTGTTTTATTATGATGACTTTTATCAAAGCCCTTGGTCAATATTCTCTTTATTAATACGACTGTTTTCTCACTTTTTTCTTCTGTTTTATTATTATGACTTTTATCAAAGCCCTCTTGGTCAATATTCTTTATTATTACGATGTTTCTGTTTTTTTCACTGTTATTTCTTCTGTTTTATTATTATGACTTTTATCAAAGCCCTCTTGGTCAATATTCTCTTTATTATTACGACTGTTTTCTCACTGTTTTTTCTTTTGTTTTATTATTATGACTTTTATCAAGCCCTCTTGGTCAATATTCTCTTTATTATTACGACTGTTTTTCTCACTGTTTCTTCTGTTTTTATTTTGACATTTTTATTATTATGACTGTTTTTTATCAAAGCCCTCTTGGTCAATATTCTCTTTATTATTACGACTGTTTTTCTCCTGTTATTTCTTCTGTTTTATTATTATGACTTTATCAAAAGCCCTCTTGGTCAATATTTCTCTTTATTATTACGACTGTTTTCTCACTGTTTTTTCTTCTGTTTTTTATTATGACTTTTTATCAAAGCCCTCTTGGTCAATATTCTCTTTATTATTACGACTGTTTTCTCACTGTTATTTCTTCTGTTTTATTATTATGACTTTTATCAAAGCCCTCTTGGTCAATATTCTCTTTATTACGACTGTTTTCACTGTTTTTTCTTCTGTTTTATTATTATGCCCTTTTATCAAAGCCCTCTTGGTTAATATTCTCTTTATTATTACGACTGTTTTCTCACTGTTATTTCTTCTGTTTTTATTATTATGACTTTTTATCAAAGCCCTCTTGGTCAATATTCTCTCTTTATTATTTGACTGTTTTTCTGCTGTTTTCTTCTGTTATTTCTTCTGTTTTATTATTACTGACTGTTTTTCTTCTTTTATCAAAGCCCTCTTGGTCAATATTCTCTTTATTATTACATGACTGTTTTCTCACTGTTTTTCTTCTGTTTTATTATTATGACTTTTATCAAAGCCCTCTTGGTCAATATTCTCTTTATTATTACGACTGTTTTTTCTTCTGTTTATTTTTTTCTTCTGCTTTTTATTATTACGACTTTCTTCCCTCTTTTTTCTCTTTATTACGACTGTTTTTTCTTCTGTTTTATTATGACTTTTATCAAAGCCCTCTTGGTCAATATTCTCTTTATTATTCTTTGACTGTTTTCTCACTGTTTTCTTCTGTTTTATTATTATGACTTTTATCAAAGCCCTCTTGGTCAATATTCTCTTTATTATTACGACTGTTTTCTCACTGTTTTTCTTCTGTTTTATTTTATTTTTATCAAAGCCTCTTGGTTATTATTGTTTTCTCACTGTTTTCTTCTGTTTTTATTATTACTTTTATCAAAGCCCTCTTGGTCAATATTCTTTATTATTACGACTGTTTTTCTGTTTTTTCTTCTGTTTTATTGTTATGACTTTTTTCTTCTGGTCAATATTCTCTTTTATTATTACTGTTTTCTCACTGTTTTTTTCTTCTGTTTTTTATCAAAGCCCTCTTGGTCAATATTCTCTTTATTATTACACTGTTTTCTCACTGTTATTTCTTCTGTTTTATTATTATGACTTTTTATCAAAGCCCTCTTGGTCAATATTCTCTTTATTATTACGACTGTTTTTCTCACTGTTTTCTTCTATTTTTATTATTATGACTTTTATCAAAGCCCTCTTGGTCAATATTCTCTTTATTACGACTGTTTTTCTCACTGTTATTTCTTCTGTTTTATTATTATTGACTTTTATCAAAAGCCCTCTTGGTTAATATTCTCTTTATTATTACGACTGTTTTCTCACTGTTTTCTTCTGTTTTATTATTATGACTTTTATCAAAGCCCTCTTGGTCAATATTCTTTATTATTACGACTGTTTTCTCACTGTTATTTCTTCTGTTTTATTATTATGACTTTTATCAAAGCCCTCTTGGTCAATATTCTCTTTATTATTACCTCTTTTTACGACTGTTTTCTCACTGTCAATATTCTCTTTTTTTCTTCTTTTTCTTCTTTTATTATTATGACTTTTATCAAAGCCCTCTTGGTTAATATTCTCTTTATTATTACGACTGTTTTTCTCACTGTTTTTCTTCTGTTTTATTATTATGACTTTTATCAAAGCCCTCTTGGTTAATATTCTCTTTATTTTATTTTCTCACTGTTTTTCTTCTGTTTTATTATTTCTTCTGTTTATTATTATGACTGTTTCTCACTGTTTTTTCTTCTTTTATCAAAGCCCTCTTGGTCAATATTCTCTTTATTATTACGACTGTTTTCTCACTGTTATTTCTTCTGTTTTATTATTATGACTTTTATCAAAAGCCCTCTTGGTCAATATTCTCTTTATTATTACGACTGTTTTTTCTCCTGTTTTTCTTCTGTTTTATTATTATGACTTTTATCAAAGCCCTCTTGGTCAATATTCTCTTTATTATTACGACTGTTTTCTCACTGTTTTCTTCTGTTTTATTATTATGACTTTTATCAAAGCCCTCTTGGTCAATATTCTCTTTATTATTACGACTGTTTTCTCACTGTTATTTCTTCTGTTTTATTATTATGACTTTTATCAAAGCCTCTTGGTCAATATTCTCTTTATTATTACGACTGTTTTCTCACTGTTTTTCTTCTGTTTTATTATTATGACTTTTATCAAAAGCACTCTTGGTTAATATTCTCTTTATTATTACGACTGTTTTTCTCTGTTTTTTCTTCTGTTATTTCTTCTGTTTTATTATTATGACTTTTTATCAAAGCACTCTTGGTTAATATTTCTTTATTATTACGACTGTTTTCTCACTGTTTTTCTTCTGTTTTATTATTATGACTTTTTATCAAAGTTCTTGGTTAATACTTTATTATTACGACTGTTTTCTCACTGTTATTTCTTTCTGTTTTATTATTATGACTTTTATCAAAGCACTCTTGGTTATTCTCTTTATTATTACGACTGTTTTCTCCTGTTATTTCTTCTGTTTTATTATTATGACTTTTATCAAAGCACTCTTGGTTAATACTTTATTATTACGACTGTTTTCTCACTGTTATTTCTTCTGTTTTATTATTATGACTTTTTATCAAAGCACTCTTGGTTAATATTCTCTTTATTACTGTTTTTCCTGTTTTCTTCGACTGTTTTCACTGTTATTTCTTCTGTTTTATTATTATGACTTTTTTATCAAAGCACTCTTGGTTAATACTTTATTATTACGACTGTTTTTCTCACTGTTATTTCTTCTGTTTTTATTATTATGACTTTTATCAAAGCACTCTTGGTTAATATTCTCTTTATTACGACTGACTTTTTCTCACTGTTATTTCTTCTGTTTTATTATTATGACTTTTATCAAAGCACTCTTGGTTAATTTTCTCTTTATTATTACGACTGTTTTTTCTCACTGTTTTTCTTCTGTTTTATTATTATGACTTTTATCAAAGCACTCTTGGTTAATACTTTATTATTACGACTGTTTTCTCACTGTTTTTCTTCTGTTTTTATTATGACTTTTATCAAAGCACTCTTGTTTATTCTCTTTTTATTACGACTGTTTTTTGTTATTTCTTCTGTTTTATCAATGACTTTTATCAAAAGCACTCTTGGTTAATATTCTCTTTATTATTACGACTGTTTTCTCACTGTTTTTCTTCTGTTTTATTATTATGACTTTTTATCAAAGCACTCTTGGTTTATTCTCTTTATTATTACGACTGACTGTTTTCTCTGTTTTATTATTATTTTTCTTCTGTTAATTTTATTATTACGACTGTTTTCTCACTTTTATTTCTTCTGTTTTAATTATGACTTTTATCACTCTTGGTTAATACTTTATTATTACGACTGTTTTCTCACTGTTTTTCTTCTGTTTTATTATTATGACTTTTATCAAAGCAACTCTTGGTCAATATTCTCTTTATTATTACGACTGTTTTCTCACTGTTATTTCTTCTGTTTTATTATTATGACTTTTTATCAAAGCACTCTTGGTTAATATTCTCTTTATTATTACGACTGTTTTTCTCACTGTTTTTCTTCTGTTTTATTATTATGACTTTTTATCAAAGCACTCTTGGTTAATACTTTATTATTACGACTGTTTTCTCACTGTTATTTCTTCTGTTTTTTATTTGACTTTTATGACTTTTTATCAAAAGCATTTCTTCTTGGCACTCTTAGTTAATACTTTATTATTACGACTGTTTTCTCACTGTTATTTCTTCTATTGTTTTATACTTTTATCTGTTTTATTATTATGACTTTTACTTTTATTATTACGACTGTTTTCTCACTGTTATTTCTTCTGTTTATTATTATGACTTTTAATACTCTTGGTTAATCTTTATTATTACGACTGTTTTTCTCACTGTTATTTCTTCTGTTTTATTATTATGACTTTTATCAAAGCACTCTTGGTTAATACTTTATTATTACGACTGTTTTTCTCACTGTTTTTCTTCTGTTTTATTATTATGACTTTTATCAAAGCACTCTTGGTTAATACTTTATTATTACGACTGTTTTTTTCTCACTATTATTTCTTCTGTTTTATTATTATGACTTTTATTAAAGCACTCTTGGTTAATATTCTCTTTATTATTACGACTGTTTTCTCACTGTTTTTTCTTCTGTTTTATTATTATGACTTTTATCAAAGCACTCTTGGTTAATACTTTATTATTACGACTGTTTTTCACTGTTGTTTTTTCTTCTGTTTATTATTATGACTTTTATCAAAAGCACTCTTGGTTAATACTTTATTATTACGACTGTTTTCTCACTGTTATTTCTTCTGTTTTATTATTATGACTTTTATCAAAAGCACTCTTGGTTAATATTCTTTATCAATTACGACTGTTTTCTCACTGTTTTTTCTTCTGTTTTATTATTATGACTTTTTATCAAAGCACTCTTGGTTAATACTTTATTATTACGACTGTTTTCTCACTGTTATTTCTTCTGTTTTATTATTATGACTTTTATCAAAGCACTCTTGGTTAATACTTTATTATTACGACTGTTTTCTCACTGTTATTTCTTCTGTTTTATTATTATGACTTTTATCAAAGCACTCTTGGTTAATATTCTCTTTATTATTACGACTGTTTTCTGTTTTTCTTCTGTTTTTATTATTTGACTTTTATCTTTTTATTATTATGACTTTTTTCAAAGTTTTATTCTGACTTTTATCAAAGCACTCTTGGTTAATACTTTATTATTACTGACTGTTTCTCACTGTTATTTCTTCTGTTTTATTATTATGACTTTTATCAAAGCACTCTTGGTTAATATTCTCTTTATTATTACGACTGTTTTCTCACTGTTTTTCTTCTGTTTTATTATTATGACTTTTTATCAAAGCACTCTTGGTCAATAATCTGTTTTTATTATTACGACTGTTTTCTCACTGTTATTTCTTCTGTTTTATTATTATGACTTTTATCAAAGCACTCTTGGTTAATATTCTCTTTATTATTACGACTGTTTTCTCACTGTTTTTCTTCTGTTTTATTATTATGACTTTTATCAAAGCACTCTTGGTTAATACTTTATTATTACGACTGTTTTCTCACTGTTATTTCTTCTGTTTTATTATTATGACTTTTATCAAAGCACTCTTGGTTAATACTTTATTATTACGACTGTTTTTCTGTTATTTCTTTATTACTTTTACGTTTTGTTTTACGACTTTTTTATCACTGTTATTTCTTCTGTTTTATTATTATGACTTTTATCAAAGCACTCTTGGTCAATATTCTCTTTATTATTACGACTGTTTTCTCACTGTTTTTCTTCTGTTTTATTAGTATGACTTTTATCAAAGCACTCTTGGTTAATACTTTATTATTACGACTGTTTTCTCACTGTTATTTCTTCTGTTTTATTATTATGACTTTTATCAAAGCACTCTTGGTTAATACTTTATTATTACGACTGTTTTCTCACTGTTATTTCTTCTGTTTTATTATTATGACTTTTATCAAAGCACTCTTGGTTAATATTCTCTTTATTATTACGACTGTTTTCTCACTGTTTTTCTTCTGTTTTTTATTTTATGACTTTTATTCTCTTTTTCAAACTGTTTTCTCACTGTTTTTCTTTGGTTATTATGACTTTTTTACTCTTTATTCTTTATTTACGACTGTTTTCTCACTGTTTTTCTTCTGTTTTATTAGTATGACTTTTATCAAAGCACTCTTGGTTAATACTTTATTATTACGACTGTTTTCTCACTGTTATTTCTTCTGTTTTATTATTATGACTTTTATCAAAGCACTCTTGGTTAATACTTTATTATTACGACTTTTTTCTCACTGTTTTTTTTCTTCTGTTTTATTATTATGACTTTTATCAAAGCACTCTTGGTTAATACTTTCTCTTTATTGTTTACGACTGTTTTTCACTGACTTTTTTCTTCTTTTTTTTTGACTTCTGTTAATATTCTCTTTATTATTACGACTGTTTTCTCACTGTTATTTCTTCTGTTTTATTATTATGACTTTTATCAAAGCACTCTTGGTTAATACTTTATTATTACGACTGTTTTCTCACTGTTATTTCTTCTGTTTTATTATTATGACTTTTATCAAAGCACTCTTGGTTAATACTTTATTATTACGACTGTTTTCTCACTGTTATTTCTTCTGTTTTATTATTATGACTTTTATCAAAGCACTCTTGGTTAATATTCTCTTTATTATTACGACTGACTGTTTTTCTTCTGTTTTTATTAGTATGACTTTTTCAAAGCACTCTTCTAATTTTATTATTACGACTGTTTTTTATCACTGTTTCTTTTTTTATTATTAACTTTTATCAAAGCACTCTTGGTTAATACTTTATTATTACGACTGTTTTCTCACTGTTATTTCTTCTGTTTTATTATTATGACTTTTATCCAAGCAACTCTTGGTTAATATTCTCTTTATTATTACGACTGTTTTCTCACTGTTTTTCTTCTGTTTTATTAGTATGACTTTTATCAAAGCACTCTTGGTTAATACTTTATTATTACGACTGTTTTCTCACTGTTTTTCTTCTGTTTTATTATTATGACTTTTATCAAAGCACTCTTGGTTAATATTTTATTATTGACTGTTTTCTCACTGTTATTTCTTCTGTTTTATTATTT
Source organism: Acanthosepion pharaonis (assembly GCA_903632075.3). Lineage (NCBI taxonomy): Eukaryota > Metazoa > Mollusca > Cephalopoda > Sepiida > Sepiidae > Acanthosepion > Acanthosepion pharaonis. The sequence continues at coordinate 952,420 of CAHIKZ030003722.1, forward strand.
GACTTTTATCAAAGCACTCTTGGTTAATATTCTCTTTATTATTACGACTGTTTGTTTTCTGTTTTATTAGTATGACTTTTAATATTCTTGGTTAATATTTTATTATTACGACTTTTTCTGTTTTTCTTCTGTTTTATTAGTATGACTTTTATCAAAGCACTCTTGGTTAATATTCTCTTTATTATTACGACTGTTTTCTCACTGTTATTTCTTCTGTTTTATTATTATGACTTTTATCAAAGCACAATATTCTCTTTATTATTACGACTGTTTTCTCACTGTTATTTCTTCTGTTTTATTATTATGACTTTTATCAAAGCACTCTTGGTTAATATTCTCTTTATTATTACGACTGTTTTCTCACTGTTTTTCTTCTGTTTTATTAGTATGACTTTTATCAAAGCACTCTTGGTTAATACTTTATTATTACGACTGTTTTCTCACTGTTTTTCTTCTGTTTTATTATTATGACTTTTATCAAAGCACTCTTGGTTAATACTTTATTATTACGACTGTTTTCTCACTGTTATTTCTTCTGTTTTATTATTATGACTTTTATCAAAGCACTCTTGGTTAATATTCTCTTTATTATTACGACTGTTTTCTCACTGTTATTTCTTCTGTTTTATTATTATGACTTTTATCAAAGCACTCTTGGTCAATATTCTCTTTATTATTACGACTGTTTTCTCACTGTTTTTCTTCTGTTTTATTAGTATGACTTTTATCAAAGCACTCTTGGTTAATACTTTATTATTACGACTGTTTTCTCACTGTTATTTCTTCTGTTTTATTATTATGACTTTTATCAAAGCACTCTTGGTCAATATTCTCTTTATTATTACGACTGTTTTCTCACTGTTTTTTCTTCTGTTTTATTATTATGACTTTTATCAAAGCACTCTTGGTCAATATTCTCTTTATTATTACGACTGTTTTCTCACTGTTTTTCTTCACTGACTTTTATCTTCTGTTAATTTTATTATTATGACTGTTTTCTCACTGTTATTTCTCTTGACTTTTATCAAAGCACTCTTGGTTACTTTATTATTTACGACTGTTTTCTCTGTTTTTCTTCTGTTTTATTATTATGACTTTTATCAAAGCACTCTTGGTCAATATTCTCTTTATTATTACGACTGTTTTCTCACTGTTATTTCTTCTGTTTTATTATTATGACTTTTATCAAAGCACTCTTGGTTAATATTCTCTTTATTATTACGACTGTTTTTCACTGTTTTTCTTCTGTTTTATTATTATGACTTTATCAAAGCACTCTTGGTTAATATTTATTATTACGACTGTTTTACGACTGTTTTTCTTCTGTTACTTTTTTCTTGTTTTATTATTACGACTGTTTTTCACTGTTTTTCTTCAAACTTTTATCAAAGCACTCTTGGTTAATATTTCTTTATTACGACTGTTTTCTCACTGTTTTTCTTCTGTTTTATTATTATGACTTTTATCAAAGCACTCTTGGTCAATATTCTGTTTTCTTCTGTTTTTTATTACTTTTTACAAAGACTCTTGGTTTTCTCTTTATTATTACGACTGTTTTTCTTCTGTTTTATTATTATGACTTTTATCAAAGCACTCTTGGTTAATACTTTATTATTACGACTGTTTTCTCACTGTTATTTCTTCTGTTTTATTATTATGACTTTTATCAAAGCATTCTCTTGGTTAATATTTCTGTTTTATTACGACTGTTTTTCTCACTTTTTTCTTCTATTTTTATTAGTATGACTTTTATCAAAGCACTCTTGGTTAATATTCTCTTTATTATTACGACTGTTTTCTCACTGTTTTTCTTCTGTTTTATTTTTGACTTTTATCAAAAAGCACTCTTGGTTTAATACTTCTTTATTATTACGACTGTTTTCTCACTGTTATTTCTTCTGTTTTTTATTATTATGACTTTTATCAAAGCACTCTTGGTCAATATTCTCTTTATTATTACGACTGTTTTTCTCACTGTTTTTTCTTCTGTTTTATTAGTATGACTTTTTATCAAAGCACTCTTGGTTAATACTTTATTATTACGACTGTTTTCTCACTGTTATTTCTTCTTTTTTATTATTATGACTTTTATCAAAGCACTCTTGGTCAATATTCTCTGTTTTTATTATTACGACTGTTTTTCTCATTGTTTTTCTTCTGTTTTTATTAGTATGACTTTTATCAAAAGCACTCTTGGTTAATATTCTCTTTATTATTACGACTGTTTTCTCACTGTTATTTCTTCTGTTTTATTTCTTCTGTTTTATTACTTTTATGCACTCTTTTTATCAAAGCACTTCTTGGTTTCTTGGTCAATATTCTCTTTATTATTCGACTGTTTTCTCACTGTTTTTCTTCTGTTTTATTATTATACTTTTATCGACTCTTGGTCAATTTCTTTATTATTACGACTGTTTTCTCACTGTTTTTTCTTCTGTTTTTTATTATGACTTTTATATGACTTTTATCAAAGTTTCTCACTGTTTTCTTCTTGGTTAATACTTTATTATTACGACTGTTTTCTCACTGTTTTTCTTCTGTTTTATTATTATGACTTTTATCAAAAGCTTGGTTAATACTTTATTATTACGACTGTTCCTGTTTTTCTTCTGTTTTTTATTGTGACCTTTATCAAAGACTGTTTTTTTCACTGTTTTTCTTCTGTTTTATTATTATGACTTTTTATCAAAAGCACTCTTGGTCAATATTCTCTTTATTATTACGACTGTTTTCTCACTGTTTTTCTTCTGTTTTATTAGTATGACTTTTTATCAAAGCACTCTTGGTTATATTCTCTTTATTATTACGACTGTTTTTTCTCACTGTTATTTCTTCTGTTTTATTATTATGACTTTTATCAAAGTACTCTTGGTCAATATTCTCTTTATTATTACGACTGTTTTTCACTGTTTTTCTTCTGTTTTATTAGTATGACTTTTATCAAAGCACTTTGGATTCAATAATTTTTCTTGTTTTTCTTCTGTTTTAATTATGACTTTTATTATTACGACTGTTTTTTCACTGTTATTTCTTCTGTTTTATTATTATGACTTTTTTATCAAAGCACTCTTGGTCAATATTCTCTTTATTATTACGACTGTTTTCTCACTGTTTTATTTTTTCTTCTGTTTTATTAGTATGACTTTTATCAAAAGCACTCTTGGTCAATATTCTCTTTATTATTTACTGTTTTTTTCTGTTTTTTTTTACTTTTATCGACTTGTTAATACTTTATTTTTTTTTCACTGTTATTTCTTCTGTTTTTTATTACTTTTATGACTTTTATCAAAGCACTTTTTCTTGTTTTATTAGTAATATATTCTCTTTACTTTATTATTACGACTGTTTTTCTCACTGTTTTTCTTCTGTTTTATTATTATGACTTTTATTTGGTTAATACTCTCTTTATTATTACGACTGTTTTCTCACTGTTTTTCTTCTGTTTTATTGTGACATTTATCAAAACACTCTGGATCGATGCTTTTATCTAACCTGTTCTCTTAGTTTTTAAATCTCATCAAGCTTTTTATCTAAACGTTTTTCTTCTGTTTTCTTCATTGTTTTATTACTATCTTTACGCCAGATTCTTATTGTTCAAATTGTTAAGTTGTGACTCACAGTTCAGTGATTGTTAACATGCCAACTAAGCTGACAATTGCAACTGAAGTGAGTTCGATCTTCACTTGGTGTCCAACACATGTTGCTTTGAGTGTTAGAACTGATGGTTTAAAAAAAAAAAAAAAAAAAAAGTTGTTTTATTGCCTCGTAACAGTTGTGTATTCTCTACTGGTCTCAGAGTTCGGCTTTCGAGTAAATTGCCAGAATTTCAAAGGCAGATTTCCAAGACCGACAAAGACGACGCGTTAAAACCTGAACATGTTAACTACGATTAATCCGGAAGTTTCTTAATCCCTATTCGCTACTGTAAACATTAATTAAACTGTATTAAACTTTAATGTTCACTAATCTGTGGCTGGCATAAGTACAGAAGCGCTATTTAAACAAAAGTGCAGCTTGAAATAATAACGTTTTTCCGGGTGAATGTATCATTATCTGATACTTGGAAGATAAGTTTATACGACTGAAGAATAATTTTCTGGGTACTTGTGTTTGAGTAGATATCATTGTTTTTCTTTTTTGTGTAGTTTATTACAAAGAGTTAAATTAATATCTGCCGGCCTAGGTTATCGAGAGTCTTCTTAGATTTTGCCGACGCGTTTTGTCTTCCGACTTTTCCAAGGCAAAAATGAAATCAAAATATTTTTGTTGTTATAGTTACATTAAAAAATCCAAATTTAAAAAAGGTAGAGGCTTCTGTCTAAGCCTTTTTATCTAGTTAATGTAAAAAAAAAAAATCCCTTACTATAAAGGTAATTTACATTAACCAGAAAAAAAGGCTTAGACAGAAGCGTCTATCTTTTTAAATTTTGATTTTTTTAATGTAACAATAACAACAAAAACAATTCGATTTCATTTTTGTCTTGAAAAAGTCGGAAGACGAAACGCGTCGGTAAAATCTAAGATATTTTTCCAATTGTCATTTTATACTAATATGTCTTGTTCACAGAATTGATCTGGGAATTTATATATATATATATATATATATATATATATATATATATATATTAACACACGGAAAACATGTAAAAATCTTTACACAACTGCAGTCATGTTTCGATGCATCTCATCAGGTGAGTGTAAATTACTAGCAAGTGAACGACTTATTTAGATTTAGAAGCAAAATGCAACCTCTTTTTACGGGGGTTATAAATGAAAGCGGATATAAATGATTAAATTAAACAAACCAGACAATGCAGCCCCCTAAGAAATAAAATGGGGTGGAGAGGTTAAATAAAAATCCTTCATATAAGATTTTAAGAACATTAACCAATCAATGTAAAAAGTGAAAAATAGCAACCAAATACCAATACATCTGTACAAGATGTTACCAATACTACCAGGAAATTAATACAAAATTATATTAAAACCAGATTAATCTTACAAATAGAAAGATAAGCCATATATAGTACAACGCAGTACAACTAAAATGTAAGAGAAAGCATTATTAAATTTCAGAGTTTAAGTAAATTGTAAGGTAAAGGGTAAACTATGCTTACAGTTTACTGTTACTTCACTTCTTTGATTTAACAATGAGTTTTCGTCAAAAATCTGATGATTTCGAGTTTTTCATGTAAACACAGAAAACGGTTCATATAAAGATCTACATGTCCTTGCCACCGTACCTTGAAATTATATATATATATTCCTAAAGAATTAATGCCTTTATTTTTAATCCAATATTTTTATTACTTCAAGTGTTTTTATAATGGATGCTCGTATTTAAAATAAACGCCCCGATTTTTTTGATTTTTTTTGTTTACGAAAGTGTGTATTACGCTGAGAAATCTTAAAGAAATATACTCTCCAGAAGAAGAGTACATTTTCTATATTATTACTTCCTACCTCCTGGTACGAAGTGAAGACAATGGCGGTGTAAATATATAAATAGTGCAACCAGTCTACAAGGGCTGCTAGCTAATCCCCATTAGGCACATTTGTGTTTAATCAACACCCACAGAGCTAACCTCTGCTTTATACTACAGCTATGCCGAGAGAGAACGTTATCTAGCGGGATCAACAGTCTGAGTGCGCTCACACCCTCGGTCACAATGACTTATGTCTTCGTGATAGCACAGTCACCGACGGGCCCCAAGGGTTCTGTGTACTCAATTTCGCACACAAGGCTGCCACCCAATGGGATCGCCTACTCCAGACCGATAACATCCTGACAAATCGACCATGGTAAGATTCGAACCCGGGCCTCACGGTCAGAACTCGGTCACGTTCCCATATGAGAAGGATATATAACGCTTGACCCTTCACAAGAGAGTCTATTCTACAAAGTTGTAGTTTTAGGGAAAACAGTTTCTGCGCGCTACTTTCTTCCTGCACTTGAAACACGGGGGAGATGAAGGTGATTCGACTCCGTGAAAGTAAGAAGGTGTCCCCAAGCTGCAAAGATCTCTAAACTTGGTGTAAACTAAAGAATGAAGCTCATCTGAACATTTCCTATGGAGATATCGAGAGAGTAGCGACAGGCTATACGACCTTTCGTCTGGGGTGGTGAAAAACGCAGAAAAAAGAATGTCATCTTTCACAAAACGGCATAAACGATTTTGAACTCTATCAAATCTAGAAAATAAAGACTGTGCAGCTCCAGAGAACCACTGAAATACAGTTCCAGACCAAATATACTCAATATTCTATTTTTGACAGTAGTAAGATGAAAGCGTGGCAGTTGTTACGTACGTTAGATAATATGGTGTTTGTGGGAAGTTATTCTCTAGACCTAACCTGCTATATATCTTTAAAGATTTTGTTTATTGGCCTTGTGTACGGATTAAAAAGAAAATGCACAGAGTGTTAAAATATACAAAATTTTATATAACACAATATAAGTGTTATAGTGAAACACACCTATTCTATTGTTAATAGACTCTCCCACCTATAATAACTAGGAGTAGCAAGAGTAACAAGTCAATCGGAGTGAGTTGGTCAGTCAGTCGATGTCGGACGACCGTTAGTCGGATACTAAAGTATCAGCCACTCCAACTAGATTACTGCGTCATTACCTGTTATATCAAGTTCCTAACGTTTTGTACGTCGAACCTATTTTAGGACCGACTTAGTACAAATACAAGCCTCCACTGTGAAACCACTACATAGCAATAAGATATTATGTACTTTGACACGGAGCGAGGCGATGGCCATAGATTAGATGTTAAAGCACGTCAGATCTGACAGTTTTTCATGCCGGTAAGCGCATATTTTTCTAATATGATTTCTCGAATATTCGGGTCGGTAGACGAAAATAAATCCTGTTTAATAGATAGGCGGGGCGTCTACTCAAATACAAGTATCCACTAAATAATAACGTTTAATTAATAAAAATCTATCGGATTAATAGATAAAAAGTCCATTCTTTTCTTTACGTTAGGATACGAAACTGAGAAAATATGCTTATTTCAAGAGTCAGAGAAAAACCTGTGTTTAAAGGCATAACACAATATATAGAGAGAAATGAAAACTGGAGGTTCAGGAGTTCAAACACAAATCTCCTGGTCCATATTAAAGAGGACGAGAGAGAGAGAGAGGAAGAGAGAGAGGAAGAGAGAGAGAGAGGAAGAGATAGGGGAAGGGAGAGAGAGAGGTGTGGCACCTTGCATTATTAGAAATATTCATAGAAATATGATTTAATTTTTTCTTACTCGGTTTACTAAACAGGTTGTTGATTTTTTTTAAAACGGAAAATAATTGAGTTGAAAATAATTCACTAAGATTGTACTTGGACGATCCTAAGGGAAGAAGAAGGAAGGGAAAAGAGAGGTCGAGAAATACAAAAAAAGCGGTCATTATAAAAAAACACGAGTCAGAAAGATATCTTAGCTAGCATGTTGACCGAATTTTTTAAAGACAATTGGAAGAATAGAATTAGAAATAATAAAAAAAAAAGAAAAGGAAAAGACATGATATCAAAACGGGCCGCTTGATGAAAACCAGATATCGGTCAAGGCATCTAGCCTACTTTTTGCGTAGAAAGACACCTTATCAATTTGGATAAAGGGAAATTTTGGGAACAATGAAAACGAAATCTTAATCAGAGAAAAAAGTGCTTTTGGGTTGAGGGGAGTGACCGGTGGAACGGTATACAGATTCTGACCTGTTAAAATTAGAACCCCCACATTGACGAGTGAAAGATGTTTTCAATTCAGATAAATTAAGATTTTCTGACTGCCGGGTCTGACAAAAAACAAGAGGTGAAAAAAAACGATTGTCTCAGATCACGGATGGCGACAATATTCTTTCCTGAAGTCACAACTAATTAGCGGCGGGCTGGTTGACAGAGCCCAGGTGAGAGAAAGCCAAGATTGTCATTTTTCGTACGTGCAGAAAAGGCAAAATTGGATTTTGTTTTTAAAAACAAGAACGATGTAACCACGCCCGAAAGGAGGAGAAAGGATGCTCGATCAATAACAATTGGTCGGAAACGGTCACGTGATCTGCAGAAAAGAAGAGAAAGAAATGCCCGATCAGGAACCATTGGTCGAAAACGGTCACCTGACATACAAGAGACTAAGAGAGATGGGGTGCACCTCCCACAAAAGGCACTGTGAGGAAGTAGGGGTGAAAAACAATAGCGATAATGAGAAATCAAAAAATAATGCGACTTTTGGAATTATCGAGAAAACCCCTGACGCCGACAGACCACCCCAGTTTGTTGCGGCGTCAATAAAAGCAGGACCCCAGTCGACAGAAATCAGTTGGAGTTGAGAGTTGCAGCTGGACCGCGGGCAGGGAAAGAGCCTGAACGCGGGCATCAGGCCCGACTCACTCGCCCCTTTGCGGGCAAAAGAATCCTCGAAACAAGAAATCCTTCCAGCCCAAGTCGAAGACAGAAGTTCAGCCCCGGACGGCAGCGAGAAGAGATCACCTCGGACGACAGAGAGTTGCGGCAAGAGATCCTTCCAGCCCAAGTCGAAGACAAGAGAACTTCCAGCCCAAGTCGAAGACAAGAGAACTTCCAGCCTAAGTCGACGAAGAAGAAGAAATACAACTCAAGTCGAAGAGAAGAATCAACTGCGAATGATCGATAGAAATTAGCCCCAGTGTCGAACCAAACCACACTCCGACATACACAATTCTAAAGAGTAGGCAATTCGAAATCTTTTAGGTTGTGTGATAGAAGCTTGTGCCATAGTCCACAGAGCGGGTTGGGAAATGAGAACAATTTTGTTTTTTATGTAGCGGACATTAAGATATAAAAGGTTGTTACCCATTTTTTTTCATCAGCAATTTTTGTCTCGTGAGTTTTTTTTTTCTTTTATTTGTGTTTTGCCACCCCTGTCGGACTCAACTTGTATCGGCCCCAATCCTGCTGGTCCTGTCTGTCTAAGATCTAAACACAGCGTGGGTAGACAGACCGGAGATCGGTACAGTTGCTTTAGTGACCAGGTATTGGAAGCGAATCAGGAAAGGCGAGGCTGGTGATCATCTGACCAAGGGGTTGGAGCGGCACGCTTGGACCCAGGAGGAGCGACCAGGAGGAGCGACGTCACCGTTGGCGCCGTAACCAAGGGATTCGACCCTGGGCCAGGTGTGTAACCGTCACAGAGGGGAAGAGAGAGAGAGGGGAAGAGAGAGGGAGAGAAAGGGGAAGAGAGAGAGAATCCACGCGCGCGCGCGTGTGTGTGTGTGTGTGTGTACGTACTGGAGAATGTAAATATATATGTAATGTATGCACGGTGGAGTAATGGATAGCGGCTCGGATTGAGGAATAAGAATGCCGAGTTCGAATTCCAGTCGAATCCATCACATTCACTTACGTGCTAAAACCCTTATAAATCTTCTTATTCCCCACCCCCCACAAGCTATGGGTAAATAGCAGGACAGACCGGGTTCTATAGCCTTGGATGAAAAGGCAACCAACTGCGAGAAAAAAAAATCTGCCTCGTCAGTCATGTATCGAAAGATACATGATCGCCTCAGCGTGTATGCATTCAAATGTAGTAGGCGCCTGCTCAACAATATACGTGAAGGAAGTTATGTATGTTTTCAAAATTAGCAGACGCCTGTGCGTGTATCACGCATGGTACATGGAATTCGAACTCGGGTCTCCGATTCCTCAATCTGAACCGCTATCCATGACTCTACCGTACCTCCTCAATTTGTTTGTTTAGGTTGCTTTTATCATCTCGTTATATAGATTTCAAAGTGTTATCTTTGATCTCACTGCATCGCCATTACTAACCTTATATCCTGTTTTGCAACAGTTCTTGTTTCTGATTCGCTGGCCAGGATGTTTGTATCTTGGACAAAATGGCTTCTGATTCATTGGTCGAAACAGGACTTAGCGAATCTGAATATTCTATTATCTTTAGAGAGAGTGAAATTTGGTCTCCTTTTTCCTTATTTGTTTGTTTTTATCTCTTTAATTTTTTATGATTATGATAGAATGGTCTGACCATTTTCCTAGCCACATCTATTTCCAGATAATATAGGTTAAGTTTAAACCTCATATCCTTATGGCAGACAAGCCGGAAGAGAATAATATATTGATCTGCTCTTTGCTAATCTTTTATTTCAACTGTCTCTTTCTGATTTTCTTTGAAGGTTTTTGCCATGAGACGAAGAAACCGCCATAATTTTGAAAGCTGTTAATAAGTACAAAAAGGTAATTAATCGATACAATTTTATATATATATATATATATATATATATATATATATATATATATATATATATATAAAATATAATAAAATTGCTAAAGCAGTAATGGATTTTTTACTTATTAATCCGGCACATTTTATCACTTAAGCGTTATATTGAGTGGATACCCATTTTTGAGTAGACGCTCTGTTTATTTATTAAACAGTAAATTTATTTTCGTCACCCGACCCGAATATCCGAGAAAGGGCGCATATTTTTATTTAATAAGATTTCTCGATTATTCAGGCTGGTCTCTCTCTCTCTATATATATATATATATTACTTACAACCTTATTATAGTGAATAATCGTATTTGAAAAAAAATTTAATAAAAATGGATCGTCTATTAAACAGTGTGTATTACATCAATCGTCCTGTGCATTCGAGTAACTCACAGTTGAACTCTAGTGAGGCTGACTAGGTGGCACTGGCGCCATTGTGGCACAGGCCGCAAAGAATTGTACAATTTGACTTCTAGTAACAAATAATCGTGTGGTGTGCCACATGAAACCAGTCTTGTGTCGTATTTGCTCTTGTGGATAGACGGACAAATAAAAAGCATGTATCTCCTCACTTGAATTATTGGCGTAACACAATCTTACTAAACGTCATTTTTCCCTATTTGGACTTAGATTGCCATAGAATTCGAATATATGCGCACATCCCATTTTAGGATGTTTTGCGCACCAGCCTAAACAGTGACAGAAGGATCTCATTGTGGATTTTACTTGCTTCGGTTTTATTGTGACATCGCTTAACTCACCAACCCCGAATTTATCAGATTCTTAATATTTTGATGCATAAGAACAGTATTTTCCAACTTGAACGCTAGCACCACCTTGCGGGCTCTGTTATATTGGAAAGGGACATTGGGAGTTTTTATTTCATTTGGAGTGGGGTGCAGGAAACATACCCAGTGGCGCGGTAGGCGTTTATCTTTTTTGCAAATTTTCAAAAAATATTCAATATTAACTACAAAAGGAAATTTATGAAACGTATCTGCAGGAAGCTAATTTTTCTTTATTGCATATTTATATGGCTGAATGTGGTTACAACGTAGTTCAGTTTAGTCAGTTATGTGCGATGCGTGATACATGACTTTCGATACATGACTGACGAGGCAGATTTTTTTTTCCGCAGTAGGTTGCCATTTCTAGGTAGACCAGTTGCCATCCATGTCTTTAGAACTCGGTTCAGCTATTTACCTATGGCTGGGGAGAAGAAGAGGATTTATCCCTTTCCTAAGGGTATCAGCATATTAATGGATTCTACTGGAATTCGAACTCGGCTCTCCGATTCCTCAATCCGTGCCTACTTACAACGAAAGAAACCGCCTGCTAATTACAAAGCGAGAATATCTATGATTACTTCTCAGCAGCATGGAGCCTAGAGTAAAAGCCTTAACCAATCATCGCATTGAAAACATTGAGATAAGCTATCAAATGAACCTAGAGTAAGAGCCTTAGCCAGTAAGCACCAAAGTCAACCATCACATTGAAAACATTGAGATAAACTATCAAGTAAAAAAAAGGTTTTAGCATTTTAATCATTGGCATTTATAATAGAAATGAAAACTGTTGTAATCTATAAAGGGTTACGGAATGAGGAATAAACAAAATGGAGGTTGGAAATGAAATGGTAATCTTTATAACATCAACGTAATACAATACTCGCCAGCAACGTGAAGGGGGTCAACCACTGCTAGTGGTAGACTACTTAGACAGCATATTACCCCCATTTACAATAGTGTCCAACATATTTATGAGGACTGGGATATATACCTTAGTGTTCATAGGTACGGCATATAACAAAAACAATATTAAAATATTTTTGCACTAATACTTAAATTTTATTTTGCTATGAAAGATGAATCCAGAATAATATTCGAAATAGGTCGATGGGCATTAACATTTTATAGACAGAAACCTCTAATTAATTGGTCAGTTATGTGCCATGTGGGATACACGCTTAGCGATCATGTATCTTTTGATACATGACTGACGAAGCAATTTTTTTCCGCAGTAGGTTGCCATTTCTTTCTGAGGTAGACCAGTTGCCATCCAAGGCTACAGAACCCGGTCTGTCCTGCTTATTTACCCACCGCTGTAGGGGGGGTATAAAATCCGGTATGTCTTGCTATTTATCCATAGCTGGGGGAGAAGAAGAGGATTCATACCTTTCCCAAGGGTATTAGCACGTAAGTGAATGTAAAAGATTTGACTGGAATTCTAATTAATACTATCGTAAAAACCCATAAATATTGACTGATTAAAAAAAATCTATACTTAATGCCGGCTTTGTATGTTCATTTTTATAATAGCGGATTTGATGGTGGGTACTAATGGGTCAGAACTCTAAATGTCATTTTAAAAGGAAATTTCGTCAATTCTTCATTTAGTCTAGACCAGTGTTTCTCTGCCAGTATTCCCCGGAACCCTAAGATTTCGCAAGAGGCCGATCGGGGTTCAGCGAAAAACAGATAAATGGCTAGAGCATTTTTTAGTAATTTTTGTTTAATTTTATATTCGTAATTTCACTATATAAGTATGGTATATTGTTGGAAATCCCTGATTATTATAATAAATGCTTCAACCTCTTATATTATTTAAAATTAAAATAATCATAGGGAATGTATTTAGCGATATTTATATAGCGTCAGTGCAAAACCGTCTTCACTGGTTAATGAACAGGACTTGTACGTGAGAATTCGTGTATCATTGAATAAGTCATACGAGGACAGGACGAGTGTCGATATATTATGTTTACCATAGGAACAATAAAAATTAAAAAAAAGAGATAGTTATTAATAACAGGGTGCCTGAGACACTATTTCAAGGTTTTCACAGGGGTAAAAAAATTGAGAAATAAGGTTGTTTAATGGTAGGCCAATTGAGTTTCATTTTAAAGTGTGATGCGACCCAATTTAGTTATCGCTTATCGTATTTTTTGTGTGTCAACCCAGGGTTTTCTTTTTCCTTCTTAAGTTTATCATGATGATTTTATTTGTTTAGTTATTGAAAGCCTTCCTGCGTGCGCGAGTTTGCAACCGTAAATGAATTTGGGATTCGTCCGGTTTCGCTTCAGCCTAATTGGCTTGTTTGTTTGTTTCTCTTTCAAATCTCTTTGCCCAACAAGATTTAGCGTCGTAACCACCAATTAAAATTCCCTTAAGCATCATCAACTTAATTTCCGCGCCCGAAAAGCAACCGCCTTGCTCTTCCGTTTTTCTTCATCCCTATGTTAATATTTTACACCCCTAAATAAACAGAACCCGAGGTGCGGCTTACAAGTGACCCGAGGCGACACACGGCATCACCACTGCGAACTTTCCTCTCCTCCAGCCACACACATGGAGGAAATGTGATGATCCAAGTCCGTCTAGCTGTGTTCGTGGGTTCAACGGGTGTGGGGGTGAAAAGCTAGTTTTTAGCATACGTAAGGGCCACAGAGGACAGGGAATTGTGGAGAGTCATGATCGCCAACGTTCACAAACGGCACGGTTAGACAAATTTAATTCATTTTGTAGTGTTAGAATTTTGGTCCTTTAAAAATAAATGAATAATTCGAACAATTCTAAAGAAGGTCGGAGAATGTATTGGCTGAAAAATATCAATAGTAATAGATATAGAAACATATATAATGTCAACACAAATACAGATACGATACACGTTGTGATACCTTAGGATAAGAACATTGTAAGGGCGGAACCGGTGAAAATACAGAGGTTTTCGACCTGGCGTTCTGAATTCAATTTTTTTCCTTTTTTTTTTTCTACATTTTTCTTCTTCTTTTCTTTCTTTTTCTTCATTATTGTTGTAGCATACATATAGACGATAATGAGTATGTCCCCATTCATATAAATACAATAGTAAATACTGTAAGTTGGTCTGAAGTTGGAGATTCATTTCCAACTGTGCTGGTCAAATCCCAGACGAATCTATATCGATGGGCAAAGTCTCGTTTCGGGAAACAGCTACCCGACTACGTTTCATATGGGGGTCTACGGGGAATTTTTGGCCGAGCCTACGAGCTCGGATACCCCACATTAAATTCGGCCTTGTGCCACATCTGACCGCGTGGGGCGGTTGGTAGATATTCGGCAGTTGGAGATTCATTGTGGAATTCACTTGACTCACTTCTAGCAGTTGACTACTATTCTATTAGGGGTTATAAGGAGTTATTATTATTATTATTATTATTTCCTTGGAGTTCTGATGTATGCACATTTCCTTCTGGGTCCCAACCAAAGATCTATGTTAAGAAATGGCTCCATGGCATTTTCCACTGTTCATTTTTGTAAAAAAAAAAAAAAATGAACTAAGATCACACAGCTTTTACATAGATAAAGCTCTTCCTAATTTGTTAACTATACTTATGAAACAATTTTCTGTATTTCTTTACAGCATGGACTACAAGGAATTCTTTCAATGAGTCTATCGGAACTTTCCCAATCAATCTGAGGGCTCCAACTACAACTGGAATTATTGAGGTCCTCATGTGGCACATTTTTAGGGTTTCCACATTTGAGATTTTTCTTTTTATTATTATTCTCAAGATTACAGTAAGAGACACCACCAGCGCAAATCGGGAAAATGTACCAAGCAACATCTCAATTTGTCCTGCTTGTAATTAGAGCACTCAGAACTATCGCCCAGTTAGCATCTCTCAGCTTCGCAAGACGCCTTGCAGATACCTGACATAATTGGCAGATCTCAGCTGGCAGCACTGATTGAAATATCTTATGTGCTGAGGAAACTTATGCTTCGAAGCTGCGGGTAGCTGTTCTATGACCATCACCACCCGGCGGATAAATTTAATTGTTGGAGAGGAACTCAATAATAATAATAATAACTGAACAAAAATTGGCCATATATCATTGCTGTCCATAAGGACGACAAACACTGTTGGATCATTGACATTGCGGTACCAGTGAGGGTAAGGGTAGGTAAAAAAGAAAAGGTACAAAGATGCGAAAGTTTAGATAGCACACCTGTGGCGGCTTAAGAAAATAGAAGTTGTTTCTGTTGTTGTGAACGCCATTGAAACTGCGACAGAAAAAATCATAAGATGGCTGCGTAAAATAAGGACTGTGATTCGAACTGAGAACAGCACCACTTGGAAGAAACAGAATTCTGAGAAAGATTTTGTTGATCTTAAGAAGTGACGAAACGACAGGACTCATTGTTATTTATTCTGACCGCCACCGATCGTTAAATTACAGCATAAGATCTGCTTGAGAAGAAGAACAGAAGAAAGAAAGATGAAGAACAACAACAAGGGAAGAAAAAAAGAACTGAAGAAGAACCAGAAAAAAGAACTGAGGAAGAACAAGAAGAAAAAAAGAACTGAGGAAGAACAAGAAGAAAAAAAGAACTGAGGAAGAACAAGAAAAAAGAACTGAAGAAGAACAAGAAAAAAGAACTGAAGAAGAACAAGAAAAAAGAACTGAAGAAGAACAAGAAAAAAGAAGAAAAAAAGAACTGAAGAAGAACAAGAAAAAAGAACTGAAGAAGAAGAAGAAGAAAAAAGAACTGAAGAAGAACAAGAAAAAAAAAAGAAGAAAAAAGAACTGAAGAAGAACAAGAAGAAAAAAGAACTGAAGAAGAAAAAAGAAGAAAAAAAAACTGAAGAAGAACAAGAAAAAAGAACTGAAGAAGAACAAGAAGAAAAAAGAAGAAAAAAAGAACTGCAGAAGAACAAGAAGAAAAAAGAACTGAAGAAGAAAAAAGAAGAAAAAAGAAGAAAAAAAGAACTGAAGAAGAACAAGAAGAAAAAAGAACTGAAGAAGAAAAAAGAAGAAAAAAGAACTGAAGAAGAAAAAAAGAACTGAAGAAGAACAAGAAAAAAGAACTGAAGAAGAACAAGAAGAAAAAAGAACTGAAGAAGAACAAGAAGAAAAAAGAACTGAAGAAGAAAAAAGAACTGAAGAAGAAAAAAGAACTGAAGAAGAACAAGAAGAAAAAAGAAGAAAAAAAGAACTGAAGAAGAACAAGAAGAAAAAAGAAGAAAAAAAGAACTGAAGAAGAACAAGAAGAAAAAAGAACTGAAGAAGAAAAAAAGAACTGAAGAAGAACAAGAAGAAAAAAGAACTGAAGAAGAAAAAAAGAACTGAAGAAGAACAAGAAGAAAAAAGAAGAAAAAAAGAACTGAAGAAGAACAAGAAGAAAAAAGAAGAAAAAAAGAACTGAAGAAGAACAAGAAAAAAAGAACTGAAGAAGAACAAGAAGAAAAAGAAGAAAAAAAGAACTGAAGAAGAACAAGAAGAAAAAAGAACTGAAGAAGAACAAGAAAAAAGAACTGAAGAAGAACAAGAAAAAAGAACTGAAGAAGAACAAGAAGAAAAAAGAAGAAAAAAAGAACTGCAGAAGAACAAGAAGAAAAAAGAACTGAAGAAGAAAAAAGAAGAAAAAAGAACTGAAGAAGAAAAAAGAAGAAAAAAGAACTGAAGAAGAACAAGAAAAAGAACTGAAGAAGAAAAAAAGAACTGAAGAAGAACAAGAAGAAAAAAGAACTGAAGAAGAAAAAAGAAGAAAAAAAGAACTGAAGAAGAAAAAAGAAGAAAAAAGAACTGAAGAAGAACAAGAAGAAAAAAGAACTGAAGAAGAACAAGAAGAAAAATAGAACTGAAGAAGAAAAAAAGAAGAAAAAAAGAACTGAAAAAAAAGAACTGAAGAAGAACAAGAAAAAAGAACTGAAGAAGAACAAGAAGAAAAAAGAAGAAAAAAGAAGAAAAAAAGAACTGAAGAAGAAAAAAGAACTGAAGAAGAACAAGAAAAAAGAACTGAAGAAGAACAAGAAGAAAAAAGAACTGAAGAAGAAAAAAGAACTGAAGAAGAAAAAAAGAACTGAAGAAGAAAAAAGAAAAGAAGAACAAGAAAAAAGAACTGAAGAAGAACAAGAAAAAAAAGAACTGAAGAAGAACAAAAAAAAAAGAACTGAAGAAGAACAAGAAAAAAAAGAAGAAAAAAAAGAACTGAAGAAGAACAAAAAAAAAAGAACTGAAGAAGAACAACAAAAAAAAAAAGAACTGAAGAAGAACAAAAAAAAAAACTGAAGAAGAAAAAAAAAGAAAAAAAAAGAACTGAAGAAGAATAAAGAAGAAAAAAAGAACTGAAGAAGAAAAAAAGAAAAAAAAAAAAAAGAACAAGAAGAAAAAAGAACTGAAAAAGAAAAAAAAAAAAAGAACTGAAGAAAAAAGAAAGAAGAAGAACAAGAAAAAAAGAACTGAAGAAGAACAAAAAAAAAAAAAAAAAGAAGAACAAGAAAAAAAAGAACTGAAGAAGAACAAAAAAGAACAGAAGAAGAACAAGAAAAAAAAAACTGAAAGAAGAAAAAAGACGAAAAAAGAACTGAAGAAGAAGAAAAGAAAAAAAAAGAACTGAAGAAAAAAAGAACTGAAGAAGAACAAGAAAAAAAGAACTGAAGAAGAACAAAGAAGAAAAAAAGAACTGAAGAAGAACAAAAAAAAGAACTGAAGAAGAACAAGAAAAAAAAGAACTGAAAAAAAGAAGAAAAAAAAGAACTGAAGAAGAAAAAAGAACTGAAGAAAAAAGAAGAAAAAAAGAACAGAAGAAGAACAAGAAAAAAGAACTGAAGAAGAAAAAAGAAGAAAAAAAGAACTGAAGAAGAACAAGAAAAAAAGAACTGAAGAAGAACAAGAAAAAAGAACTGAAGAAGAAAAAAGAAGAAAAAAAGAACTGAAGAAGAACAAGAAAAAAAGAACTAAAAGAAGAAAAAAAGAAAAAGAAGAAAAAAAAAGAACTGAAGAAGAACAAGAAAAAGAACTGAAGAAGAAAAAAGAAGAAAAAAAAGAACTGAAGAAGAACAAGAAAAAGAACTGAAGAAGAACAAAAAAAAGAACTGAAGAAGAAAAAGAAAAAAAAGAACTGAAAAGAACAAAAAAAAGAACTAAAGAAGAAAAAAGAAGAAAAAAGAACCAAAGAAGAAAAAAGAAGAAAAAAAGAACTGAAAAAGAACAAGAAAAAAGAACTGAAGAAAAAAGAACCGAAGAAGAAAAAAGAAGAAAAAAGAACTGAAGAAGAACAAGAAAAAAGAACTGAAGAAGAAAAAAGAAGAAAAAAAGAACTGAAGAAGAACAAAGAAGAACAAAGAACTGAAGAAGAACAAGAAAAAAGAACCGAAGAAGAAAAAAAGAACCGAAGAAGAACAAAGAAGAAAAAAAGAACCGAAGAAGAACAAGGGAAAAGAACCGATGAAGAACAAGAGAAAAGAACCGAAGAAGAAAAAAGAAGAAAAAAGAACTGAAGAAAAAAAAAGAACCGAAGACGAACAAGAAAAAAAAAAAGAACTGAAGAAAAAAAGAAAAAGAACTGCAGAAGAACAAAAAAAAAAAGAACTGAAAAAAAAAACTGAAGAAGAAAAAAGAACTGAAGACAAACAAGAAAAAAAGAACTGAAGAAGAACAAAGAAAAAAAAGAACTGAAGAAGAAAAAAGAAAAGAAGAAAAAAGAACTGAAGAAGAACAAAGAAGAAAAAAAAAAGAACTGAAGAACAAAAAAAGAACTGAAGAAGAAAAAAAGAAAAAGAACTGAAGAAGAAAAAAGAAGAAAAAATGAACTGAAGAAGAACAAGAAAAAAGAACTGAAGAAGAAAAAAGAAGAAAAAAAGAACTGAAGAAGAAAAAAGAAGAAAAAAAGAACTGAAGAAGAACAAAGAAGAAAAAAGAACTGAAGAAGAACAAGAAAAAAGAACTGAAGAAGAAAAAAGAAGAAAAAAAGAACTGAAGAAGAACAAGAAAAAAGAACTAAAGAAGAAAAAAGAAGAAAAAAGAACCGAAGAAGAAAAAAGAAGAAAAAAAGAACTGAAGAAGAACAAGAAAAAAGAACTGAAGAAAAAAGAACTGAAGAAGAAAAAAGAACAAGAAAAAAGAACAGAAGAAGAACAAGAAAAAAGAACAGAAGAAGAACAAGAAAAAAGAACTGAAGAAGAAAAAAAAAAAAAAAAAAGAACTGAAGAAGAACAAAAAAAAAAAGAACTGAAGAAGAACAAGAAAAAGAACTGAAGAAGAAAAAGAAGAAAAAAGAACTGAAGAAGAACAAGAAAAAAAAGAACTGAAGAGAAAAAAAAAAAAAAAGAAAGAAGAAAAAAAGAAAAAGAACTGAAGAAGAACAAGAAAAAAAGAACTGAAGAAAAAAAAGAAGAAAAAAGAACTGAAGAAGAACAAGAAAAAAGAACTGAAGAAAAAAAAAAAAAAAAAAAAGAACTGAAGAAGAACAAAAAAAAAAGAACTGAAGAAGAACAAGAAAAAAGAACTGAAGAAGAAAAAAGAAGAAAAAAAGAACTGAAGTAGAACAAGAAAAAAGAACTAAAGAAGAAAAAAGAAGAAAAAAGAACCAAAGAAGAAAAAAGAAGAAAAAAAGAACTGAAGAAGAACAAGAAAAAAGAACTGAAGAAAAAAGAACCGAAGAAGAAAAAAGAAGAAAAAAGAACTGAAGAAGAACAAGAAAAAAGAACTGAAGAAGAAAAAAGAAGAAAAAAAGAACTGAAGAAGAACAAAGAAGAACAAAGAACTGAAGAAGAACAAGAAAAAAGAACCGAAGAAGAAAAAAAGAACCGAAGAAGAACAAAGAAGAAAAAAAGAACCGAAGAAGAACAAGGGAAAAGAACCGAAGAAGAAAAAAGAAGAAAAAAGAACTGAAGAAAAAAAAAGAACCGAAGACGAACAAGAAAAAAAAAAGAACTGAAGAAAAAAGAAAAAAGAACTGCAGAAGAACAAGAAGAAAAAAGAACTGAAGAAAAAAAAAACTGAAGAAGAAAAAAGAACCGAAGACAAACAAGAATAAAGAACTGCAGAAGAACAAAGAAAAAAGAACTGAAGAAGAAAAAAGAACTGAAGAAGAAAAAAGAACTGAAGAAGAACTGAAGAAGAAAAAAGAAGAAAAAGAACTGAAGAACGAAGAACAAGAAAAAAGAACAACAACAAGTTTTAACCCGTGAAAATTTCACAGTTTTCCTATTTGAAATTTCTGGTGTATCTTCATTCTTTGATTGCATAATTTCATGGCGAGTTCTACGACAATAAAATATTCGTAGAAATTCACCTATCGTTAAATATTTGAGCTTAACAATTTTAACAAAGTATTACAATAAAAATCATAAATATGAATGTTGATCGTTATTTTAAGAATTAAGGACGTAGAAATGAAAAGATTTGAGATTGATAACTTTTCCATTTCACTGAAACAGCCGTTAAACGATTCTATTTTCCCGTCTTTCTTTGTTTCTCACTGAAACCAAGTAGCGTATTGACATGTCTTTTGTCTTCTCACGTGATCAAAACAGAATAGTCCATTATTTATGAGGTATTGCCAGTGTGTAACGGTCTTGCGAACCAAGGAACTAACAGAAGGAGGGATAAACACAATAAGGAGCTACTTTGGCTTCTTATCTACAAGGAAAAATATCTACGCCGTACAGATTTTATTTTGGAATGATATCTACATAGTAAAACATAACATATATATAAAGAAAATGTAATTAAAATATTTAAAAAATTTATTTTATTTATATTCTAGCGAAAAACAATATATATATCGGCTAAAATACCTACACCGTACAAATTTTAATTTTGAATGATATTTACATAGTAAAACGTAATAAAATATATAACACAGAGAAAATGTAATTAAAATATTAAAATTTTCTGTTAACCTTTACCACACTGCAGGCAACAATAGTCAACGTATAATTCTCTCCCTTGCTACTCTAGACCCATTCTGTCGCTTTGAGACGGTTACTGTAAATAAACTTTTTTACGGTATTTTAAGCTGGAAATCGCCTACTACTGCTTCGGAACAAGGTTAAACTTCCAACGCCATTTTGAATTCTCAACACGAGGAAACACGTTACTTTATTTTGACAAAATGAAAGCCTTCTTAGCGATTTTGCTTCTTATTGCATCCAAAAACTCCACAAGGAGTTATAAAAGTTAAAGTACGTTAAATTATTTTTGTATTCTTTTTAATGTATTTGTTTGTTTTTTTATTTTGCGTTTCAAAATTTTTGTTTCCGAACGTCAAAACTTGCATGCAAAACGTAATGCATTGCATCAAAATATTACTCACTCATTCTTTTATTAGTGTGCAAGAATTAAAATCTATACGCACAATACAAAGAAAGTTATAACAATTTTAAAACAGTAGGTGTTTATGTTTTTGCACCCTCAAAAAAAAAAAAAAATGCAGTGGCAGGGGAGACAACTCTAGAAAGAAATTAGCGCAGTAAAGGTTAATGACATTCTTTCAAAATCAGGACTAATGTTTTCATTGTTCTTTATATAGATTCATAACACGTAGATGGCAATATAATGTGTAGATCGCATACCAAAGTAGATTCATAACATATCATCATCATCCTGCGGCCTCAGCCGAGATTGAACTCACTACACCTCTCCAGTATTCCCTATCCGTCATAACTCCTAAAAGATCTTCCTTAGGGATCAATGTGTTTCGTTTTATCCTATCTGGAAAGGTTAACTTGCGTGATCGATTGTCAGATGATGGGTGCCTCCAGTGTACAAATGATGACACAAGTTCATATGTGGCACGTGCACAATGCCCGGCGAACTGGACACGTCTTTTATATAGATAACGATCCAAAGCGTCACCCTGACCTAAGGTCTCTGGTTGGGACCCGGAAGAAATGAGTATACACCAGAAATCAAAGGAAATAGAATAGTATTAAAATTAATAATCGATTATGGAAGGTTCTTGACAGTTATATTTTCCCTACACGTTCTAACTCTAACATATATGCACAATCTCTTTGAAAGATAACTATAAGTAACAGTCGTCCTAAATTAGTTTTATAAACTACATTTATAGATATTATTTTATTTTATTCTGATAATTACTAAATAAATACTTTTAATAATAATAATATTTTTATTCATTGTTGAAATGTCTGAGATTCCAGACAAAAATCTTTTAAAATCCAAATTAAAATGTTCCGTACTCCTATAAGGTATTGGTAAGCAGCCAGTGGAAAACGTTGGAATTCTTCTATTATGAGGTGAGGAAAAAAATTCAGTGGAATACGTTGGAATTCTTCTATTATGAGGTGAGGAAAAAAATTCAGTGGAATACGTTGGAATTCTTCTATTATGAGGTGAGGAAAAAAATTCAGTGGAATACGTTGGAATTCTTCTATTATGAGGTGAGGAAAAAAATTCAGTGGAATACGTTGGAATTCTTCTATTATGAGGTGAGGAAAAAAATTCAGTGGAATACGTTGGAATTCTTCCATTATGAGGTGAGGAAAAAATTCAGTGGAATACGTTGGAATTCTTCCATTATGAGGTGAGGAAAAAAAATTACAGTAGAAATAACTCAATGATTTCAATGAATGAGGATGAAAAATTGACGTTTATTCAGTTCAAAATGTTGCCTAGTTAGGATATCGTTTCAGTCATTTTTCACCAAGCCAGTCGATAAAAGCAAATGGCTACTGTGAGTTAAAGAAACAGAGAGGAAAAATAAAAGAAGGAAACAGATAATGATTGACGTTGCATTTAAATTCTTGAAGATTGTAGTTGATAGAAAAAGCAAGAAGCTGGAAGAGAGTTCCGCAAGCGCGAGGCGCGGATGAAGAAACTATTAGCAAAGAACTTACGGTTCGATCTAGTAATTTCAACAGAGCAATTATGAGACCTCGTTACCTATCTAGTACTATGCTTAAATTCGTTAAAGACGACGTACCAAAGAGTAAAGCACATCAGAATATTTACCGTGAAAATATTTACAGAAAATGTAGAGAGAAGCTACATTACGGTGGTGGGAAACCAGCTGATGCCAAGGTGCCAGGTCAGAACCTATAATATTGCAGATTCCTCTTTGGATTTTATTAATAATCACTAGATATTTACGCTATTTACATTATTTGAACTGTTGACACCATTTTTATAGTCATATTCACAGGTGATATACGTTGAAATTTCGAACCGAACCCTTTATTTAGTTCATGGGGGCAGATTGTTCTAGTTCCACGTGCCATGCCTTTCCTATCCCGGTTTCAGTGACTCAACTCTACAAGTTTTTGTTCATCTCTGCTGTGGCCAGAGAGTGAACTCACAATTCTTTGCGTCAAATCACTTCATCCAACGCTGTTATCCACTGGAACATGTGTCTAGCCCCGTGGACTAAATAAAGGTTTAGGTTCGAAATTTCAATGTATATCAACTGAAGAAGGCCGGAGTGTACAGCGGCAGAAACGCCATGAATATGACAAAGAAGAGGACAACTGTCCAAATAATGTGAATAGATAAAATACCTCATGTCAGAAATATAGACAGACTTATTCTGAGTGTCATATGCAGAATTTCAGTTTAAATAAAATATATTTAAAAAAATATGAAATGATGAAAAATGTGAAAGTGTTCCAGTTGTGTTCGTTATAGTCACGCGCACATATCTTTGTGAAAAGGTATGAATCAACTACTTCTCCCCCAGCTATGGGTTAATTAGTAGGAATTCTATCAGTAAATCCTTATTAATCTTAGATGTTAAAAAATATTTTATGGCTTTAAATAAGCTACAAGAGGTTGATTAGCTGTAAAAAAACAAATCAATCTTAAAGCTAGTAGCGCTACCACTTATTTGTCATGGCTTACACACACACACACAATTTACATTGTTTGGACTGTTGTCCTCGTCTTTATTGTCATAATCCCGATATTTCGACCGTTGTACGCTCCGGTCTTCTTCAGGTGACATATGTAGGAATTTTGATCGAACCCTTTATTTAGTCAATGGGTGGGAGTGGAGAGATTGTTCTAGTTCCACGTGCTATCCTATTTCTGGATATTCCAGTTTTCAGTTAAATCCCTTTAGTAACTCTCCAAGGTTTTGTTAACATCTGCTGTGGCCAGGTATTGAACCCAAGTCAATGCATTACTTCAACCAAAACTTGGCCCAGTGGATAAAAGCGTTGTGGATATTTTTTTTTTCATGTAGATAACAAGCCAAAGTAGCACCAAGGCCAGAAATGGCATCATGGCATTTTCCCAATTAGCATGTTTTGAAGAAAAGAAAAAACAAAAAAAAAACAACCTAAGATACATTTTGCATAGATCGTAAGCCCGTCGTAAGGTGTGGGCTGTACATGAGAGTAAAACTTTTTGTATTTCTTTAATCTTGGACTACCAAGAACCTCTTTAATGAGTCTATTGGAATCTTTTCCAGTCAATCCGAGGGCTTCAAATATAACCGGAATTGTTGATGTCCTCATGTACCACATTTTTAGAGTTCCACTTAAAGATTCTTGCATTTTGATGTCTTTTTTTAAAGATCTTCAAAAGATACATTACAGTCTGCTGGGACTGCCATTTCAACGAGTAGGCACATTCTTTTTCTGTGCTGTCTGACCACAATGTCTGGGCGATTAGCTTCGATAATTCTGCATGTGTGTATTGTAAAGTCCCATAAAATTGTTACCGGTCCTAACTCTGTAAGAGGTTGATGTTCATACTAATTTCTTGCAGTTTCATTTCCGTAAAAGCTGCATATTTTCCAATGCAGACATTGGACTGCACTAATTATTATTATCATTATTAGTGCTAGTAGTAGGAGTACCTGCTGCTAGAGTGTAAGTCGTCATACGTCGCTAGTTTACTCTTGGGAATAAACTTTACCATTTTGCGTATTTCATCTACATGTCAACTTTCCCAAGAGACAATTTTAAATTTAAACGGGCTATAATCACATACAAGAAAAGAAAGCTCGAAACATAGCGTGACATGTTTTGTATGTTACAAACAGGCGGACACTGACTATATATATATATATATATATATATATATATATATTATTATTATTATTATTATAGCAGAAATCGAGTATACACACACATATTGCTTAAACGTTATTTTAGTGGATACAGGTGTTTGTGTAGACGCTTCGTTTATTTTTTAAATATTAGAGAAAATAGGCGCTTTTGTCTTATAAGATTTCTCTAATATTCAGGCCGTTAAGAATAACGTTTAAGTAATCAAATCTGTCGAATTAATAAATAAAAATTCATCCCCTTCTTATATGTGTGTGTGAGGAATGTGATTTGTTGATGTTATTGGTCTGGTGAGACTATCCCATCGTGTGGCATCGTTGTGAAGTGCCTGAAAAAACATACCAGGGGTTGACCTATGCCTTGTGAGACAAATTGGGTATATATATATATATATATATATATATATATATATATGTGTGTGTGTGTGTGTGTGTGTGTATGGGGTATATTTGGGCAGAAATTGTTCATTTTAGGTAGTTTGATTAAAAACCACCCAAAGTTCTTTGTGAAGGAATTTTGTTTTGCTTGTTTACGGCGAAAGTCTAGATATAAACTGTACAATGTCTTTCGGTTTTCTTAAGCCATTAACCGAGAGAGCTCAATGTGAATACAGAGCTAAATATTTAATGAAAAACAGACCACTTTAAGGTACCATTACAATAATTTATATCACCAAAATCCTTTTTAAAGGACTCCGGATCATCAGGTAACAATTCCAACAACGAAATGAAAGGAAAAATGGGATTAGAAATTAATGGGTAGTGTAATTTTCATAATTTAACAGGGGGGGTGAGAGTTGTAGTTAAAGAGACAAGGAAGGGTATAGGGGGGGTAATTTCATATCTCTCTTAAGCATGCTTTATATTGGGGTAGGAGGAGTGACCGAACCATGACCGATTTAGATGGTTAACTTAACGGAAATGATATATAGTAATGGGAGGGGAGTGGGGAGAAAAGAAAAGGAAAAATGGAAAAGAGAGAGGAGACAAACGACAGTAATACCGATATATCCAAATGAGTGTTACGGCAAAGAGAGAGGGGGAGAGGGAAGTGAATCGAAAGAGGCTGTAATTTTGTTTTAACAAAATTATGTAAAAGATAGATTTTAATGCTTGATAGAAATTTAGATGTCTAAAAAATGATGAATGTTATCAATTTAAACATTTAATTTTTTAAGTAAATAGTTTAGGGACTTAATATAAGTTAACTACTATTTTTATTAGCACATTTATCGAGAACATACTAAAGAAATATTTAAAATTATAATAATTTATTTACCCGACCAATTGTACTTCCATAATACTGTAAAAACATTTTCGGTAACAATAACATCTATATTAGTTTTACTTTTAATCTAATTTATGAATGCAATTTTTCTTTATTATTATATGGGTAAACTTAATTAAGGTTTAGGTTTCATTATTTAATAATATTTGAGGGTAATATTAAAGATTTTGTTTTCTTCTTATATGTATCTCACAAACATATTCATGCAAATCCATATATACATACGTTTATTTACATGTGAAAGAGAAAGTGATATTAAATATTAAAAAGAGTAATTTTAAAATACCATTAAAATGAACCAAGTACTTCCATTTAAAAATATTCCATACACGTATACACACACACACACACATATATATATATATATTTATCAATCTATTTATCTATCTATATATCTTACTTATTATAAAACGCAGGTTGTGTGTGTGTGTCTGTAACGTTTATATGTTGGATCGAATTTCCTACATTTTTTAGCCGATTTCAACAAAACTTCACAGGACTACATAAAATTACCTTTTGGTGGTTCTAACGGCGCCGAAAATGGGAAAAACACAATTGTTTTTAAGAAAATCAATTTGAAAACACGATTAAGACACATCGTGAGAATGAAAGGGGGACAACTCACACACGAAAATGTAATCAAATGAGCATAGCATGATGAAAAAGACGCCGAACTTGACGAAAACAAAATTTTATCGTCTAATGTTCATATTATTATTAAAGAGGAAAGATCAAAGTATTTTGGGAGTATTTTTTTTACATTTTTTAATCGTTCCTAGCACGTCTGAAATTTTAGTTAAAAATATTGTTTTTTTTGTGGGGGTCAAAAAAAAAAAAAAAAAAAGGACAGATAATCAATCATTTTTAATCATTTTTAATCATTTTTTTCGATTTGATAAAAAAGTTTAAAATCTTACTTTGATATTCTTTTAAAAATCAATTATCATTTTTTCAAAACTGATTTTAATAAAAACAGATATACTGTTTATTTAAAATATTTTGAACCAAACTTAACTTAGCTTAGCTTCTGCGCCGAAAAAATGTAATTTGAAAATAAAACAAAGCAGGTCATAACCTTTCGCGTCGCTTGACGAAAGGCACATTCATGACGTTTAGATAACTTACGGGGGGAGAATTCTTTCTACGGATGGAAGGAAGTGAAATTATTTAAGTGAACAAATTATTTACCTCGTTACTTTTAAGGAAAACTTTCAGCGCTCTAATTTTTTATTTTTTATTTTATTTTTTTTGTACTTTGCTTTTCATTTTACGTTTACGATGCTTTATGGAAAATATAAAGAAATTAAAAATAAGACTGTTAATAGTGAGATTAAATTTCATAAGAAAAAAGGTATCTAATTAATTTAGGTACCTTTCTTATGAAATTTTATCAGAAGTGTACATAAAATACTATAATTTTATGTACATTTATTACATTTTACTGTGTTATTTGTATTTCCATTCATTTTATTATTAATTTTGATATTTCATTTATGGAAAAATGTCATAACTGAGATTAATATAAAAATAAGATCATATAAATTAAAGTTTAGCAGTAGTTAAATTTCATAAGATGATACTGTTACTTGTAGGTACCCTTCTCAGTTGAAATTGAAAACTCAAATTAACTTCTCCATACGTGTTTCAAAAAAGTAAAAGGGCTTAACAGCGGAGAACAATGCTGAACTCAAATAATACAACTAAATTGTATTCTGGTTGGTCTTCCGTACTTGATAATTACTGTCCGACTAAAAACACAAAAATTACATTTCTTAATTACCATGGCTAATCTGATTGGTCCAAATTATACAATTTTCAAAGCGCTAGACAATGACAATCTCACACGGACATTTTGAAAGGTTGATGTTGCATTTAACTAATGTTAAAATATTTTTTAAAATTCAATTTAAACATTTTTTAAAAATCTTTTTAAAATTAAAGAAATAAGCAATAATTGTATTAAAAATTCAATATTCATTGAAAAAATTTTTTGCTTCCAGAAAATATTGTCCATATTCATAAAAACAAATTAAAACAAATAAAAGCATTTGAAACTAAATAATATATTTGTTTTATTGAGTTTTGTATGTTACAATTCACAGCTGATTTTCAGGTACGTTGGCCAAAAAAAAAAAAAAAAAAAAAAAAAAAAAAAAAAAAAAAAAAAATGATTTGCATTCTTCAAAGCCTTGTGCTTTTAACTATTGTAATCACTAAAACCGATGGTCTCGAATTTCTAGAGTTTTTCATAAAAATTAGTTATGGGGTGTTAATAAATATAAAAAAAAATATTTCTGCAATGACTTTAATAAAAAAAAACATATTTATAATAATTACGATCATCTGTGAATAGTTTCTGAAAGTTTCATTAACATCTGACAATTATTTTTATTTTTGCAAGATTTTCCAAATTAATGTGTGTAAATACAAAAAAGCGCGCTAAAAATTATCTGTTATTTACTACCTCTTATATTGGACAATTGTGCATTTATTAAAAAAATGTCTTCAATAAATTGTCGGACTTTGTCCAATTCTTAATGTATGACGTCATTTGTTTACATTTGATACGCCATGAGCAGTTATGAATGTACGAGATTCATGGAAGATTGAAGTTTATAAGCAGTAAATTCGACCTTTGTGGCCGAGTCGGTTAAGGCACGTCAGCGTAAATGATGGTTCCGTATAGGATGCAGGTTCGAATCCTGTCAAAGAACGAATATTTTCTATGAAAATTTCTTGGACATTCAGGCCGGTAAATGTTATTTAATACTGTTTATTATAAACAGAGCATTTACTTAAATACTTGTATCTATAAAAAGAATGTTAAACATAAAAAAATGTCTTTAATATGTATGTATGTATTATGTTTTCGGGTAGATGGAACTCAACAGTCAAGGAAGGCTGTCCATCTAGAAGAAGGAAAACCCTAATTTTAAATCTCCGTTGCCTCACGGTCATATCCAAAACACGGAAAAGGCTATGGAAGTGAATCCAGAGAGAAACCCGTAGTGGAAGGCGGTTGGTTGTCAATACTGACAAATTTCCCGCATGTTCAGCAGTCAAATCGTATTTTGTTATGTAATGTAATGCCCCGTATTCCTTTGGATCTTGTTAGTACGGTCGAGAGATTCGAGGCGGGGGTGCATGTAGTTTGGGTAGCGCACGGCATCAATATACCATCGTCAGTATAGAATGAAAACTCTGAATTCAAACCATCTGCTGTTTTGTAGGTCTAGTCTCTAGATTCTGAGAAGGAGGAAAGGGTAACCTCACCCCCACACCGTTGCAAAGGAAAACGGCAAAATATTACAACATTCTGCCTTGAATGTCACCATGAACAACAATTACGAGATGGAGAAGAACCTTGGCCAAAGCGGCGCAAAATGCGCTAAATCAATAAATGATGTGAATTTTTATTTAATAATTCAAGGGAAAAAAGAAATTAAACATTAAATTAAAGTGGTTTGATCTTTCAATTTTTGTGGAGAAAATCGTCTGAAAGTGGCACAAAATATAGCGTCCTTTTTTTTCGATAACTCTCATTGGTCAAAAATACACACGTGACAATTCATATTTCTACGTCTCGAGCTAGTCCATTTGACATAAAAATGACGGTTTCTCTAGGATATGACTTATAAAATACTTATTTTCCAAGCATAGCTTAGATGTGGCACAAGGCCGAAAGTATGGTGCATCTAGTGAGGATCGAACTCACTTTTCAGTAGTAACTGATCTACCGAGACAAGCTTGCTAACCATTACACCACGCCGAGGTGCCCCATGACTTATAAAATATACCCACTCCGGATTAATACAGGTATATATCGAAAATATTGGGTTGGCCAAAAAGTTCGAACAGGTTTATTAAGAATAATTTCTATTTAATAAGCGAACGAACTTTTTGGCCAACCTATTATTTATATAGGATCATTTGTGCTCATACATTTTTATCCTTGTGTCGAACTAAGCTTAACTGAATAAATATAAAATAGAAAGAAGCGAAAAACAAAATTATTATCATTTTAAGATTAACGCATAAAAGTAAATAGAAAAAGAAAACACCATTGGAAATAGACAACGAAAGCACACTACTTCTTATCCCCTCGACTAAATACCCCGCCCCTTTTAAATCTACCCTGACCACGGCTGTTACGGTTCTGGTGAAAACTATTTGTGTCGAGTGTCCCGTGGCCGGACGCAGAAATTATATATTATGACGCAGAGTCTCCATTGTTGGCGCAGATGCGGGACTTCCGCCCAAATATTCCCTATGGCTGTTGGTCAACACAGTTTAATAAAGAATCGAACCTCAAATCCTCCCAACAACAACACGTGCTTTTTTTTTGAGGGGGGAGGGGCTCAAATCACCTCACCTCCGCCCGCCAATTCCAGGTGTTTGTTAACTCGCTTTTGTTCAACATACCTTTGTCTCACGTTGTTTTTTCCCCATTCTTTTATTACCTATCTCCGAGTCGAGCAAGGTTCACAGATTGTCCACAGAGGGCGGAAAATGCCAGTGGTGGTTTGGAAACAAGGTTTTGTTAAAAATTACAATGGTTTCTAAGTACAGCCTATAGTGTGTCGACCCAATCGTTACAGTAACGGAATATTTTCCCAAAAAATGAGGTTCACTTTAGAGCATTACACAAAATCAATTTGTTAGGCTAATCGTTGAAAAATACAAACTCATAAGGACCAAAACGTGAAATCGTTTCTTCTCTTGCGGGCTTTTCGATACTTGGTTCAAGTCCTTTGTTAAAATGGCAAAATAAGATTGCACTGAGTTTGAGCCACACTAAGTTACCCATACGTGTGTCCTTGTCTGACTGTATTAACCATAGCAAACAATGATAAACATTTTTAGGTACAGTGCTTAGTGCGTTTCGCAAGCGAATATTTTCGTGTAGTATGGTCGATCCGCTTTGGATGAACCATTTCTGTGGCCTTATGCCAGACTAAATTAAGCAAATGAAGAAGGACTTGGTTTTATTAGCGCAATATTTAACTTCTCCCGTAATAATTTGCTTTTGTAACCAGATTCGGTCCTGGGTGACAGTTACTCATGCCAGACTAAATTAATTTAAATACGTTATGATCGCCTACCACAATGTAATGGTTAAGAAGCCAGTCGACCAGGACGTCCTATCATTATGACGCAAAATATTCTGAGAAGGAGATTCTTTATTTGCTTAAAGACGCTCCTTCTCGGAATGAAACGCGTCACTAAACAGATTTTCGTTTTCTCAATCCTCTATTATATATATATATATATATATATATCCGACATTTTTATCACAAACTTTTAGCGGATACCCACATTTGAATGGACGCTCCGTTTATTTTATACAGTATATTTGTTTTCGTCAACCTGCCTGTATCCAACCAGTGCAGAAATTGCTGCTACCTTGAAAAATGATCTCGAAGTGTCAACCCCTGTACTGTACGCAGATGACAATTGAACGAAGGTCACAAAGCCTAGTCAAAAGTTTTTTTTTAAGCCACTGATAAATAAAACACGTAAAGGCTACGAGATCACTCCTACATAACGGGTTTCGTTCCCCTTAATCATACATAAGAACAGAGATTTATTTTTTTTACGGAGAAAAACAAGTGCTTCACTGAGTCTGATTGGAAAAATGTTTTCGTTTTTGTTTTTGTCCGACGAGACAAAAAGTTGAAATGTTTTCAAAAGACAAAAGAACGAAAATCAGATGAAAGAGCTAAGAAAACCCTTTGAAAATGGCAGCTAATACTGTGAAGCATCCTGTCAATTTTATAGTTTGGGTTTGCTTCTCATTCATTGGGATTGGATTTCTCAAGCCAGTAGACAAAACGTTGAACATCACTCACTACTCAAAAATATTGGACACCTGTTTGGTGCCATCTGCCGAAAAACTCGAAATTGATCAATCAAATCTCATTTTTATGCAAGACAATTCACACTGCCACACATCAAAGCAGCTGAAAAATTACTTTTCCGAAATAAATATCAATGTTATAGTAAGGCCACCGCAGTCTCCTGACCTAAAACCAACCGAGAATTTATGGAGCGAAATAAAATTGAGACTTTCAAAGAAAATCATTCAAAACAAAGAAGCTTTTGATTAAAAATATTATTGTGGAGTGGAACAGTTTACTGGGAGATGACATCTGCAAAAATCTCATTAAGAGTATGCCGGACTGAATCAACAAAAAAACAAAGGGGGAAGCATAAATTATTAATGAAGTTTTTCTTTGGGGTTTTTATTTTCCTAAATTTACAAACAATGTATCATTTCATTTACTTATACACATTTTTTTATCTAAAATATTAAGAAAAAACAAAATTTTTTCACCCAAATAATTGACAGTCATTTTTCCGTACAACATTGTAATATATATATATATATATATATATATATATATATATATATATATATAAACAACATTGTAATATTATATATATATATATATATATATATATATATATGAGTGTGTGTGTGTGTATATATATATATGAGTGTGTGTGTGTGTCTATCGAGCGTAATAGCAAAATTGTCCAATTGTTAGACTAAGCTCTGAACTGCGTGTATCTTAGGAATGATTAAAGATGTCTTACTGGAAATATCCGAGGTTTTATAACACTCTTGGACTTTGAACAATAAGAATGTATAATTGGTCTTCAAACTTAAGAGAAGAATCGTCATAAAATCGAGCATAAACGAAAATGACATGAACATCATTAATTAAACATAGCTAAGGATCGGAAGCTCATGAATTATTGAAATAAAGTTCAAATACACACCGCACACACACACACACACACACACACATATATATATATATTCCAGGATGATTTTCCAACTTATTCAAGATGATCTTCGCCCTCTTTAATCTAAGTTTCTGTCCTAGTTTAATAATGTGCCTCACGTTTCACGCAGAATTTCATTTTCAAGATTTTTTTCAATGGTCTTTGAACTGTCATAGCTGAATTGAATTGAATATTTTCTAATTGATCTCTTTAGCTTTAAGTTGAAATATATGTTAGGCAGTCTCTGATAATCCCGCTTTTTTTTAAACTTATTCACCGTTCTCTTGATGATTCAGGGATGAACTTGAAGATTTAAGCCAGAGTATGAATGTTTATACGATTACTGAAGGTCTGAGTGATCTTTTCCTCACACCATTGCTCAGCTGGGAAGACATAGAGGGGCTGACACAAAAGGATTTTTAAACTTCTCTCTTTCTTGCTGAATAACTCAAATGTTTTTTTTTCAGTGATTCTTACGAAAAATGGGGTCAAGATAGCTAAACAACCTATCTGAAACTCTGGAAAAAAAGAAACTTAGTTTAGTGGCTTTTTAGATATTGAATTTTTTCTGGGATGGACATTTATCCCATGCTGTTATACATTTTGGAAAATGTGGCTGTTACACTATATATATATATATATATATATATATATATATATATATATATATAGCTTTACCAAATATATGTTAGGCAGTCTCTGTAGTATGTGACCAGGTTTCCCTCACATTTATAGTAAAAATATAGACGGCTTGGGAGATGTTGGAAAATATTAATGAAGTTTTTATTTCATAGAAAGAGGACATAGTAACAAAATGCATGAATGTCTTACATGCATTCTCCCAAGGGAAGCTTGTGGATATTATAAAAGACTGACTTTACTCACAAGTTCAGCAAGATACAATAAAAAGATGGCGACCCACGCGTCAGGAATGACATCTCTGCATAATCCACGCTTCACGGATTGACCTTTACAAGTCACATGACAGTCAAGCGCGATGCACTCTAATTGGAGAATAGAAAGGAAAGTTTCCTTAGCACATATATGATGCATAATTAATTTTTATTGTTTTTCTCATAATTAAATATTGGTGAGTGGCTTGAATAATGGATGTAAGCACTGCTGATGTATTTCTGGTTGTGTTCTTTCGGTTTATTCTTCTCGCCCTTTTCAAGATTAATGCAAATTGGTGTTAATGACATAATATTAAATGTGCATTGTTATTTGAAAGAAAGTAAATTTTAAATTACAGGTTTACGGCGCTCACACGGTCGCCCAAAGAAGCCAACTTGTTGCTACAAAAATTAAAAAAAAAAAAAACGACTCTTAAGGAAACATGGACTCAGAACTGAAACATATATATCCATTATCTTTGATCAAGATAAGCACGACGAATAGGTGACAAACCTCTGCTTGTGGTACGCAGCAGTATTCAGTGTCGCTAAACACTAAGACTGAATTGGGTTACAGACTTCTGCGAGAAAAAAAAAAAAAGAAAAAAAGACAAGAATTTGCATTGATTACATTGCATAATATTTAACCCACAGAGGTAACACGAGTCGCAGCGGTTTGTATTCGAGCTCACATAAGAAAAAAAACTTTTGAATACTGATTTTCAAGAGGCCCTCTACTTCCAAGACTGACGTAACACAATCTTTTTTTTTTTTAAACTTCTGTACATCGTCATCTTACGAATCTTCACCGGAACAGGTCTTGTATCTTTACAAATCTGTCATTCGTCCATGCATTGCATATTGTTGCCATATCTGGTGCAGTACATTTGCTATGTATCTAGAGATTTTTGATAAAATACAAAGACAAATCAGCAATGTTATCGGTCCTTATCTGGTTTCTCGGCTTCCAATCACTTTCCCACGGGCGTAACGTAAACTCCCTGTTCCTGCGGCTAGAGTTCATCATTTTACCATTGAAACTGCTAAACGTAACTGTAAGTTATATTCTAATAGTATCTTCTTTGGCAGTTCGCGTCTGCGGAATTTTCTTCTGGACTCTTGCTTTCCTGTCAATTACGATTTTCAAAAATGTAAATGTAACGTCAATCATCATATGTCTTTTTGAATTCCGTTCTTTTATTGTGCTTTCTCCTCATTAACTTTTCTCAGTTACCTTTACTCTAAGTCACCGCTTGCACCTTAGTGGCTTTATCGCCTTACTTATGGTGAGATGATTAAATAAAATAATAATAGTTTCAAATTTCCGTTAAAATGAGTTTTTCGCGTTTGCCTTCTGGTTATTTCATGGGGTTACCATCTTATCGACGACCTCTCGACTCCTTTAAAACCCTAATGGCGTCCAAACAGGAAGCGACTTCTTCTGGGAGAAGTTAATGCGTAGTTGCGACGTGAGCGTAGATATTGATGCTTTCGTCACGTTGAAAGTATTCCTAACGCCCATTCCAATTTTTTAGACAGTCCACAATGTTCTCTTTCGAGATCACTCCTAGATAACGGGTTTCGTTCCCCTTAATCATACATAAGAACAGAGATTTATTTTTTTTACGGAGAAAAACAAACTAATCACATCTGGACTGCTGGTTGCTCACAGAGTAATGCGAAAATTACTATATATATATATATATATATATATATATATATATATATATATATATATATAATAAATAAAGAAGAGATTGTAGTGGTTCCAACGAGAGAAAAGTATGTATATTAAAAAGAAGAGAAGAGAGGTGCCGCAAACGTTTTTGGTTGTAATGTGGTTTCTTTTTAGAAAAAAAAATATTATGCTTTATTTTCCATAACATCTGTTTTTGGATGAATGATTTCATATATATATATATATATATATATATATATATATATATGTACAGCATATTAAAAATTAAAAGTGAAAATATTTTTAAAATCGTATTTAAATAAAACGTATTCTAACCTAAACACTCTCAACAATCTTTAAATATACAAATAGAAAAAAATGCCGTAAGAATTTTTCCCGTTAACAATAAATTTAAAAAAAAAATCCAGACGACATGCATTTAACGGATGTCAGAATTCATTGAAAAATACATCCCTACCCCTACCAAAACGTAACTAATAACTGATACATCAAAATACAGCGATAATGAACACGCAACCACCCCTTGTCTGGATGAATGGATTTCTCTGTATCCTTGGAAACGTGAATTATGAGTTTTTGCTGTGCCTTTAAAAGTCAGTAATTTTAAAAATAAGTTACTCCAAAATTCGCTTGAGGATGAAATGGAATGAATGTCATTAATTTAATTACAAAATTAAATTCGATGCTTTTAGCTTCCATTTTTGAAACATGGTTAGAACTGTGTAACGAAAAATATCATATTTTTAAATCAATTAATTTATTTTATATATATATATATATATATATATATATATATATATATATATATATATATATATGAGAGAGAGAGAAACCCGGGTATAAGAGAGATTTTTTCTGGTCCCGACAACTCTCTTATATAAAGGTTTAATATATATATATATATATATATATATATATATATATATATATATATATATATATATAGGGAATTTAGTGTCGCTGCCGACACTTGAGTTTGAACATAGATCGCCAGTGGGCAAACAGAGGCGATCCCATGATTGAGTTAAGTAGATCACGTAATCATAGAGGAACGCATAAGTAGGATGTAGCGCGACGTCTAAACGATCGCTATTTCCAGTCTATCCTCTATTATTATATAAACCGCTATTCTCTACTCTATTCACAATACTATTTCTCTATTCGGATCACTATACGGCTTACTATTCGCGTATTATCGGGCAAGTACTCTTAGTGCGAGTGTTATTCGAAGGCGTCTGACACTAGCATTGTTCAACGGCGTTACTATAGTTGTATCTGCGATTGCAAATTCTCTACTACAACGAGCATCAAAGTAACAAGTATTCGTTGGCATTACAAAAGTGGCACAGAGTGTTCATTGATATATATATATATATATATATATATACACACACACACACAAGTAATATTATTACTTAAGTTTTTTAATGCATTTGAGTAGACGTTCCGTTTATTTATTAAACGCTATAATTTTTTCGTCTATTGAGAGCGCATATTTTTCTCTAAAATGATTTCTCAAATATTCAGGATTCAGGTTGGTAGACGAAAATAAATAAATATACTGTATAAAAAAATAAATAAAATACGAGCGTCCACTAAAAATATCGCTTAAGTAATAAAATCTGCCAGATTAATGAATAAAAAAAATCTCTCCCTTTCTTATATATAATAGAAAATATATTAGATAATTGTCAGTAATTCCAGACGCCTCTCTGTGGCTGAATGGTAACAGCACGTCAGGATTTATGACTGTTCCCATAAGGGATACAAATTCGATTCCTGTCGGAGAGCACATATTTTATACTAAATTTTTCGAACATTCAGGCCCGTAAATGTAATTAATAATGT
>CAHIKZ030003722.1:995000-1147500 GCA_903632075.3 Acanthosepion pharaonis
TTATATATATATATTTTTATATAGTATACATACACACATGTATATATATGTATATAATCTGATTAAATCAAATAACTAGAGTTTAGGGCAAAACATATATGCTGAGTTGGTAAAACGACAAAACTTAAGTCGCACCTCAAACTTAGGTATATGTATATTTAACGTAATATATATAGATATATATATATATATAATATATATATATATATATATTTATGTATATGTAATTTTATAATATATATATATATATATATATATATATATATATTTATAAATATAACGACTTTTTTAATTTTATACAGAATAGTGTGTTTTTATTTAAAATTTGATTAATATACTTTTAAAACAAACTGATATTTTAGAACAGAAATGTAGGCTTAGGTGCTAAGAGATCCGTTGTCAAGCTTTTGAAATCTCTCTATTGTATTTAAATTGGGGTTGGTTAAATGCTATTTTGATACCTGCGTTTTATGCTGGTGGGAAGGCAATTTTGTACTTATTCTTGTAGGTGTGTGTTTACATTCCTGGAAGAATGAATAAATATTCAATACAGATTGATATGGACTTACCGGTCAGGTTTCGATATCAAAAAACCAATGTCTTAAATAAGGATTTTCAAGACAAGTGAGATTTTATTGCTTGGAAGGCGAACGTAACATACCTCTTCTATTTCCATTTTCACTTATTTAACCATATGTCGTTATAAAACAGACTGAGTTCATATAAACGCTTGAAAATTTATATAACCCTCAGAATTATTAGCGTTGTTCATAAATCAAGAATGAGTGCCTACCGTAGCGATTATCAACACGGAAACTGGAATCAATCACCCGTGTTCAAATTCCACCCGCGAAATATATTTGAAACCATCTCTTCATATCCAGGGTAGACTGGGTTTTCCAGACTTGGTTAACAGCCAATTCAGGAGAATATATATTATGAAATATAAAACCACTTGGATGGTGGTGGATAACATATCCACCACAGCCGTACAACTTATTATGGTTGAGCTGTGTCTCTTTATTCCATAGGGAAACCGGATGTGGCTTTAGACTGACAAAAGAGTTGGTTATAGTCCTGTACTCCACAGAGAAGTCCTCCGTAACCCTATATATACAATAAAGTTGGTTGTAACTCTGTATTCCACAGGGAAGTCAGACGTGGCCTTATACTCACAGGAGAGTTGTTGCAGTCTTGTATTTCTTAGAGGAGTCGGATGTTGCCCTGTTCCTACATGGGAGTCTGAAGCGGCTCTGTGTTCCAAAAAGAGAGTCGGTTGTGGATCTCTGTTTCACAGGAGAGTCTGCAGGTTCAAAAAATAAATCAACTGGAAAATGACCCTTTAAATACGTTTTCATTTTTTTTTCTATTTAACTAAAAGTGTTGTGCTTAGCTATTTTAAAATTTCTCTAACAAGATGCGGGGCTTTTAACTCATTTTATACATTCCAATATGGAGAACAAGTGCGAAAATTAAGATTGTGTATAAAACACCAAAAAAAAAATTCAGAATTAATGTTCTGCAATTAATTTCATTAAACAATATTTTACGAAATGGCGTTGGTAATATGTAAATAGAATATTAGAATTATATATCAAAATTATGATGATTTTTTTGTTTGTTGTTATATAGACAAATAGAAGGAATTTGTTGATCCAGCCTCTTTTGTCCTCATCGAGTTATATTTTGCGCCAGAGTTTGTGTTTTCCTGTTTAAAGGAAGGTCGATTTTCTTATTGGAAAATTAAGCGTATTCACGTATTTTTACTAACAGTTTATCACCAGTTGAGCTCGTGATATGAAAGATTTGAGAAGATCTAAAAAAAACTTAAAGGGTTGCCAAAATAAATTATATTTGGGTCTGATTTAAAAAAAACTTTTTCAGCATCTTTTCGATAAATAAATATCGAAAGACCTAAATTTTATAACAAAGAGTTCGAATTATAGTTTAAAAAATGTGGTAAAAAGCATAATTTATAAATTTTATAAAGTATACTACTACTACTAATAATAATAATAAAATGGCATAAATTAGGAAAGTTTATAAATATAATACTACTACTATTAATAATAATAATAAAATGGCATAAATTAATGGGATGTTTATAAAGTATACTAGAACTACTACCAATAATAATAATAATAATATGGCAGAAATTAGGGATATTTATAAAGTATACTACTACTACTAATATTTACAAATAATAATAAAATGGCATAAATTAGGATATTTATAATATATACTACTACTACTACCAATAATAATAATAATAATTTGGCAGAAATTAGGGATGTTTATAAAGTATACTACTACTACTACTTTTAATAATAGTAATAAAATGGCATAAATTAGGATATTTATAAACAAATAGTACATACTACTACTACTACAAATAATAATAAAATGGCATAAATTAAGGATATTTATAAAGAATACTACTATTACTACTACTAATAATAAAACTAATAAGAAATTTATAAAACCGAATTTTAAAGTCTAGCATTTCCGAGAATCTAAATAATATACAGAAATCTCCGATGACCGGCCTTACGACCGTCTTGAGATGATCAGTTTTGGCCTTTTTTTAACGATGAAGAGTATTATTGTTGTGTTAAATCGATCCTATAGTAGAATGAACTCTTCCTCCTCTATCATGTTCTAAATTTTGGTTAAAAATCTTTTTTTTTTTTACGTCAGCCGGTCGACCAGGCCACCCATGGCAGCAATATTCCATGCAAGGACGGATGGTTGATTTATAGATCTGAAGGATGGACTCCAGACGAGAAAACTTTCTGGCACGACACAGAGAACCAACTTTCCTTGCGGTAGATAAAGCTATTCAGTGTATGTATTTGTTCCACATCATATGGCGGACAGCGTGAGACCTAGCAGGCGCAACGCGGCGCTCTTTGGAGTTGATCATCAGCCATGCTGATGGGAGGCGGGAGGTTTATGGTGGGTAAAGGAGAGCAGTTCTTATCATCAATTGGTTAGTGATCTCCGAGTTACAAGTGACGGTGATAAGCGCATAATTAAATGTTACCGTTTGTTTTAAAAATCCATTCCTCTGCTATTTTCAATTTAAAGTAAATAGTATTTTTTTCTTCAAATCAGATTAATTATACTTTTACATCAGGTAATATTCTTCAAATAAAGCTTCAGAAAATATATTTTTTTTTTTGAAGATTTTTAAAACCGAGAATTACCTTTGGTGGGTTGACA
Organism: Acanthosepion pharaonis; assembly: GCA_903632075.3. Classification (NCBI taxonomy): domain Eukaryota; kingdom Metazoa; phylum Mollusca; class Cephalopoda; order Sepiida; family Sepiidae; genus Acanthosepion; species Acanthosepion pharaonis. The sequence goes on from CAHIKZ030003722.1 coordinate 998,223, forward strand.
ATGTCGTAAATTTGTTAAATCGAATATTGCATCATGCATCTTAGTAAGGATCAAACTCTGCAACGTCAGTAGTAATGGTCAAAAAGATTAGACTCAGTAACCTTTTTAGCGATTGGAAAAAATCGATAGGGATGAACAGGGTTTTCAGGAAGAATCGAAAATTAAAAAAATTTTTTAACACATAACGCGTCCCCCTTTACAAGACCTTTAAGCCATTTCGAATTAGATTATTACATTAGAAGGCTATAGCAGATAGGATTGGGAGATAAAAGACAACCCTGGGTGGTTGAACAGGATTAAGGATTGTATTATAGCGGGATATCAGTTATAGTAAAATGTACGAGTGTTGAAACAGATTAGTTTGATTTGGCCTTGTTAGTTAGATAGCCCACAAAAGGAGGAGTATAAAACAAGAAAATCAAATTGTAAAGTGAAACAACAAATTTATATACATATAAATTAATTAAGGTCTCTACAAATAAAATTAATGTATTTTGGTTAATACAAGGTCGTCAAAATGTTCATAATAGTCCTTGCAAGAATGAGTTTATGTGTACGTAGGCAGGAACGTGTGTGTGCTTGTATGTATGTATGAGCGTTATTGTAGGGTAGGAATGTCTTTGAAGTAATCGCTCAGTCTTAAAATGTTCCGTTCGTTTATTAAGTATAAAAGATGTGAGGGAGAAAGGTAGAGATAATAATAACGATCGCTTAACGTTTTTCAAGGGACGTGTTAATACGCTCGTCTTCTTCTCTCTGGTGACAGGCGAACTTGCCCGTCTTTTATTTTATTTGTGGGGCTTCAAAAGGTCATTTGGGAATTCACTCCGGATATGATTCGGGCCATTCCATTGAACGACGAACGAACTTCGCGTGGGCTCGCGAAAAGATCCGTAAAAGAATTTGTTTCTGAGAATTGAAGATTATTTGAATTTTGTCTTTAAATGTTTCCTATTTTTCTATTAGCCGAGAAACATATCGACACAAAGTGTGAAATTTCATGTGTTTTGTTTGGGATTCCATTTTGCATGTGTGTTAAACAAAGTTTGTAAATTCGAGTCATTTTAATTTCTAACAAAATCAATGAGTCAGTGTTTAGCATTTGAATTTTAAATCTAGATCTTGTTTTGTTCACTACACAATACAATAAAATGCGAAACAAAAGAAATGAAGTTGGGGAGAAACATGATCACAGACCTCCTGAAAGGACAACATATATATGAAAGAAGAAGCGAGTTCAAGCCCGGGTGTCTCACTACTGTAGCCTTGTTCTAGGATTAAGTTAAGCTCAGTAAACAACTACATAAAATAAAAACAAAAATAGAAAGACGTCTGATAAAATGGCAAGGAAATAACGAGAAAAGAATGGCAAATTGTCTGCAACCCGGTTCGACAGTGGAAAGTGGGAGAAAACAAAAAAGGTGAGGAAAGCCAAGATAAGCGTGGCTGGAAATGTTGGGCAGGTGGGGGTTCTCAAAAATGGATGTCGAACAGGTGGCTTGGTCAGCGACAGGAACACAACTTCCGGCAAAGCATTGCTTTTTTAAGGGAGAAAAGCAGCGTGATAAAACCGAAGCGATAAAGAAGACAACAAACAAGCAGGATTAAGTATGAAGACTTGGAGTAGGGAACGTTAATGTTCAGGCCAAGTGTTATAGAATATTGCGATAGTCCTAGAGAACTCCAATGGATAGCTTAATGGTTAAGTGGTATTAAGAGTAGAGTTTATGTTCCTCTGCGTTCACTTTAGTACTAATACCTTTGGGGAAAGCAAGACTATTTTTCCTCCTAGCTATGGATTAAATAACGGTGTAAATAAGGTTCTCTCGCCTTCGGTGGCAACTAGTTTAAGACAAGGATAACTTTGAATTTCAAACTGGGGAGAAAGCAAAGGGAAGCCACTCTCATGCCTTTTGATATTAATGCATAAATATATAAAAGTCACATATAAATTCACATATAGTAGAAACTTACTAATATTCTACGAAGCAACTACCCTCTAGCTCATTCGGTCGTTACAGTTAGAGAACAAGGTCAAAAAAGGTCATGGTTTCCTATAAAACCCGTATTAGAAATCAGGACATCTGGGATCCAACATGAAAGTGATGGTGGGTATATAGTGTTCGCCATGATGTAAATACTCCTCTCTATCATAGATATATTGTTGTAATGGAATGTTCCACTCTCCCTATTACCTATAGTGGACTGACTATATCATACTTATTATAAAACCCAGGTTGTGTGTGTGTGTGTGTGTGTGTGTGTGTGTGTGTGTGTGTGTGTGTGTGTGTTCATTTATATATGGGATCGGTTTTTCCTACATTTTTCAAAACTGATTTCAACAAAACTTCACTTTTTTTTTTGGCAGGTAGTGTTTTTTATTGTCTTGCACACTTTCTTTATTTTTACATTCAGAATGCTTTTAAAAATTCCATTTAAAAAGACAATTGTTTATAATAAAATTCTATTCAATCAGTAGACTCATAACGATTGAAAACAATGTTTTTGTTTGAGTTTGACCAATTTGTAAAAAAAAAAAACAAACTATTTAAGACATGCTGGTCGATACTTCATCTATCTCTTACTGTTACATCCCAGGGCAACGCCGGGCTCTACTGCTAGTCAGTAATATATGTAGTGTGCACAGGACATACTAGAGTCTGACTGTCAGTCTGACTGGCTTCGTGTAGTGTTAGTCGACTCCCTGTCTTCTGTATTGAATTCTCTTTAACCTTTTTTCCATCTACACCCTTGTTGCTGTTCCTTTCCACTCGAGTACCACACCTTTGTCTATTTGTAACCTTTTTAAGGATATATATATATATATATATAATGTTTCATTAAATAATATAGACAAGTGTTGTCTATTAATTTTCTGTAAATTCATTTCATAACGTCTGATAAGCTTAATAACATTATCATTAAACGAAGAAAGAAAAACAATATTGATCCATATTTTTTCAATCCAATCTAAGCGTTTGGCTTACATAAGCCATTATCAAAGATGGCAATTACAGTACAATATACTAAGCAATACACGGACAATATGCGCTTAATATATATGTGTTTAATCATAATGTTATTAAGCTTATCAGACGTTATGAAATGAATTTACAGAAAATAAATAGACAACACTTGTCTATATTATTTAATTAACATGTATGAATAAAAAAATGCTGCCTAAATACACACCATATATATATATATATATATATATATATATATATATATATTTGTGCGATTGGTAAATTTTCGTTCATGCTAGTAGGGCAGGTTAAGCACCCTCTGTGAGAAAAAGAGTACCATCACTCCACCAGAAATTTGGAAACGGCATGACGTACTGCTTGGCATTTGCGCCGGAAGCGACAATACGAACATGACAGAGTGTTTGGGTGACAGTGTAGAGGATTTGCAAGGAGTTCGTTAAGTCTGATGGTGATTCCCAACGAATTGGGAGTGAACACGACGTTCTGCTTACATTCATCTTCCAACTTCTCACCTACAAATTCGGATGTTCTTTTCGTATCAAAACGATCAGAGTGAGTTTTCCTAGCTTCCGTACCTTCGTAATCTGTGACGTTCTAACCTTTTGGTGATTCGGATGGGAATCTGGTTAGATTCGATATCAGCATCGTCGTTCCCAACTCACTTCCAACGTCTGGTTACCAAAGTAACTGCGTTGATCTCCAGTCTGCCTACCCACGTTGTGAATTGATCTTAGGCAGACGAAATCAATCAGTAGTTGGGGCCGTAATGCAAATCGAGTTCAACGAGGGTGACACCGCACAAATATGTATAAAATAAAATAAAATGATAACTCAAAAGTTTAAGGTATCAAAAAAAAAAGGATAACAAAACTTTATGTCTAGTTGCTGGATACATAGGACTGCGTCTATCTCCCGACCCGTTATATGGATTGTGACACGTTGTTCTTTTGTTAGGCGAGTTTTAACACTTTAAGTTGTCTGTTCTTCAAGAAATTGGTTCTTAGTGTGTCTTCAGGCGAAAGTCGAAAAAAAAAAAAACTTATTTTGGTGGTCTGGATCTAAGTCGCTCTTCAAAATAATTGTTCTTGGATTGAAGATGAGTCCGGAAGCTGCGCGAATCTTAGTCAGCTGCGAGGCATGCTTCAACTGAGCACTCTGGATTGAACTCCTCTGAACTGTACTCTGGAACTCTCTGATTTTCGCTCGCTGCGACTTTGCTTATATGGACGCCAACCAAAACCGGAGTGGGTTTGTCGGCGCCGGAGGTTCCTCGATAATTCTAAATACCTATCCACTTCTTTTATTTTTGGTTAGGAATTTTCCACTTCTTTCCATTTTTGAGAGTCTTCTCTTACTCCCACCTTCTCACCATACTTCAGAGTGGCGTCAACTGTCCTCCCTACTTCTTCGTAGCAACCTCTCATACCCATCTTCTAGGTGGGCGGCGACAGCTTCCCTCCTTGCGTCACGTGATCACCACTCGGCCAATGATGTCCAGCCGGGCGTGAGCGGTCCATCGGACTTTGTTTCAGGAAAAAAATATATCTTGCTCAAAAAAAAAATAATCTTTTTCTTTTCCTTCCTTAATCGCAGCTCTCGTCTTCTCTGGCCGCCAACAGAACAATGCGACCAGTAGTGTCATAAATTCTATTCTTCATCTGGTCCTCGTCAGTCAGATTTTCGCTAATTATCAGAATGGGTGGTCAGCAAAACATCGTCCTCTCGAAAAAACAGCTCTATTGTTCTAGTCATACTTTGGCGCAAATTTCTGATAACATAGTTCTGTTATCACAGCCAAAGATGTCTTGTCAAAAAAAAAAAGCAAAAAAAAAAAACGGTCAGCCGTTACTTCGTGTGCGGCCTGGCAGACGACACAGTTAATTTTTCATATCTATCCAAAGCCCTGTATTTCACCTGTTCTTTGTCAATTATCAAAATAACATTTTCAATTGGAGTTTTCTTGGCTAGTCGGTCTGTGGTTTGCTAATTAGATGTTTTGCCCGCATTAAGCGGTTGTTATCTATCCCCGATAACACAAGTCCGTCGCCAGAACATAGTCGATTCCCTTATCCACTTAGAATTTTTCTGCCATGGTAATGACACTTTTCGCCATTTGCTACTTATCAAAATAACATTGTCAATTGTCTCTGGTCGTGGGTGTTTTTTTTTTTATCATCCACGCTTGGGTCTCGCCTCTCTTTTCCTTTCTTTCCTTTCTCTTTTTCCTTTCTTTTCTTTTTGCCCTGGTAAATGGTGCCACAATCACCATTAGACTCATCCAGCTCTTTCGAAATCCTCTGCACTGACCCCAGATTGACTACCAAACACTCAGAAATCCTTGAATCCTGACACAAATGCCAAGCAGTACTGCATTCTTTTTCCAAATTTCTGGCTGAGTGAATTCAGTCATTGTGGTCTTTTCTTTTTTTTTTTTAGCGACGGTGACCATCTAACTCTAAAAATCAAAAACAAACAATGCGCATGCGCGAAACTAAAACCATAAAAAGGGCGAAAATTTACCTATCACGCCATATATATGTAGTGGGCATAGGAATCAACGTTGTAAGGTGCTTGTTAGTTTCACATCTGAAACGATTTTGAGATCATGGTGTGCCAATTATACGCTACCGATTTTTAGGTTGACATTGTTATCCTTAACCTTTTCCAGAAGAAAAAGAACGAAATAAAAAGAATAAAAAAGAAAAAAAAGAATAAAAAAGAAAAAAAAGAATAAAAAAGAAAAAGAAGAAAAAGAATATAAAGAAGAAGAAAAAGAAGAAAAAATAAAAGAGAAGAAAAAATAAAAAAGAAGAATCAGAATAATAATTATAATAATATCATCCTCCCCCCCCCCAGACGCAGCGCTATATTCATTTGCATACATGTTTAAACAGAACAAAAAGAAATCGGGAATTAATATGAAGGCACTTAAAAAAAAAAGAAAAAAAAAAAGGAAAGACTTTCCGCTTATGACATTTCACCTGACAAAGAAAACATTTTGTGCTAAAAGTTTACACGAAAGTAATTTGTTATATTTTTCGAGAAGAAGTGGACTGTGGGAATGGTAAACATTATAACTTTTGAAATAAAAAGTAAGCTATACCTCTCTTTCTTTTCTCTCTCTCACACACACACACACACACACACACACACACACACACACACACACACACACAGAGTGTGTCTCAGAATCTACTATTTCAATAAAACGGGTAAATTTTAAAAAGAAATGACAATTCTATGTTTATTACTTAATCATAATATAAATAAATAAATAAATAAAAATAAAAAAAGAGATTTATAAATCTTACGCCAAAACTTTACTGAAAATTATCAATGTGTGACCCGTCTGCAAATTTCGAATCTATCCTTAATTAATCAAATTTAAATTAAATATTTTTTACTTATATTTAAAATATCTCAGAAATGCCCTTTTTTTATCCTGACAGTAGCTCTAATACTGTTCTACAGGGACTTTATCTGTAAAAAATAACTGAAGAAAAGGACGTGAGCGCCTTTTATATATAACTTTTAAGGACACAATAAAATTTAGGAAAATATTCTCCGTAATCTAAAGTTTTGCTACATTTTAAAAATGCTGGCTTTAAATTTACTATAGATATCGCACTTGTTTTCTGATAATGTGTATGGGTGCCCGTATTTTCAAAAATCGGGACGTTTATACACATAAAAAAATTCAAAATTCTTTAATAAGAATATTGGTGTTTGAAGATTTGTACTAAGCTTTTCCATTTCGGATTATAAATATAGTTTTCACTTAATAATACCATCTAAAAGGGTGGAATTAGTACAGAATTTTAAAAGATTTAAAACTTGAAAGAAAGTGACAATACATGAAAGTAATTCTTGTAAAAATTCATTATTCATCGAAAACTTTATTTCCGAAGACAATAGTGTTCTAAACATATCTTATTTATAAAAGCAATTAAAAGATTTCCAAATTAAATAACATCATAGTTTTAGTGCTTTTTTATTTTACGATTCAGAGCAGATTTTTCGGTAAATGATATTTGTTTCAGTAAAACAATTTGATGATTTATAAATTCTCCAAGAAGTCCGTCCTGCTATTAACTAATAGTATAATTATGAAGACTGTGGGTTTTTAATTTCTCGAGATTTCATAAACTATGTGGGGACAACAGATGGAAAAATATATTTTACTAAGATTTTTTGAAAAAAATAAAAACAAAATAATATCTTACATCTGTGAATAACTCATGGAAATTTCATGATTTTTGAAAGAATTTCCAAAATGATGCTAAAATGCCCAGTACAAATCACTGACCTACCAGTTGACGCAAGAAAAAGAAGACTGAGATTTCGAACATGGTAGAAAGAATTAAAAAAATTAATAAAATAACCAAAAAATCTTTTGATCTTTGCTCTTAATAATTTTGACGAGAAAATTTTCTTTTTATCAAGTTTAGGGTCTTTTAGCATCATTGTATACTCTTTTTAGTGATTTTTGGCGGTACATATTTTTATGAAATCCCATACAAAGAAACCCATGAGGATCAACGATGATGTGTTCTTGTGTATTCATTATTAATAGTTTTTCTGAAAGGTAATAAAAATAAAATTTAAAAAAATAGAAATTTATACGCTTTGAACATGATGAACAAAAATAAAAGTGATCTTTTAAAAGCTATCCGAATTCACTGAAATTAATGGTCAAACACCAATATTTTTTTTAAAGAATTTTGAATTTTTTTATGTGTATAAACGTCCTGATTTTTGAAAATACGGGCGCCCATACACATTATCAGAAAATAAGAGCGATATCTATAGTAAATTTAAAGCCAGCATATATATATATATATATATATATATATATATATATATATAATATCTATTATATATATATAATTTTAAACAATAAATTTCCCATGATTTTTCTCTAATGCTCATATTTGCTCGAAGCATATCTTAACGTAAACAAATGACATGAAATGGACTAAGTCCGACAATTATTTCAATATATCTTCTGTTTATATTTTCTTTTTATAGATACACATAATTAAGTAAATGCTTTGTTTGTAATAGACGGTATTAACAACATTTACCGGCCTGAATGTCCGATAAATTTCATAGAATATATGTGTCCTCCGACAAGAATCGAACCTGCATCCTACATGGAACCGTCATATAGCCTGACGCGCTATACCATTTAGCTACAGAGGAAATTTGTTGTTTAAAAACAACAATTTGACTTTCCTAAGCTGATGCTCGTTCCCTCTACAGCTATGGGTAAATAGAAAGACTGACTGGGACCTATAGCCTTGGGTGGCGACCGGTCAAGATGAAAGACAATTCTGGATTCAAAACCAGAGTAGGGGCGTTTAGGGAAATTGTGATAAATTATGTGCACCTGTTCAGTGTTCGGTTCTTCCAATAAGTGTGGCTCTGCAGAAGTATTCACCCCCATAATCAAATTATGTATGCTAGTAACCTGAGTTGCTGTACCGGGTGACAAATCGTTTGAGAGGAAAATTGTTCAGTTGTTAGATTAAGCTTCTTGAACGGACCCTGAAGATGGAAGCCAAAGTATGAATATTCGTGCCATTACTGAAGGCCTGAATGATCTTTTTCCTCTCACCATTGCTCAGTTGGAAAGACATAGTGGGTTGACCCCAAACTGTTTTAACCTGTTCTCTTTCTAGCTCAATAACTAAAAGAGTTTTTCAGTGATTCTTACGACGTGTTGACTGAAAACCTAGGGAAAAGAAACTCAATTAGTTTAGTGGGTTTATTTATTTATTTTTTTTTTTTTAGATACAAAACATTTTTTTTAGATGGATAATTGTTATCCCATGCTGTTTACACGATTTGGACAATTTTTCTGTTATACTCATATATCGGAAACAACGCAAAAATTTAGTATCGTAATGATCGGGGAAGCACTCTCTCGGGTGTCTATTCCAAAATGTAATAGTTCTGAGCAAGAAGTTTTCCGAGTGGAACTTCTGCCTTACCAATGGAATACAAAAAGAATGAGGATTATTCGGCCCTGTTAATTTGGCATGGCGCATCCTAGCTGGGAATGTCTGAAAACTAAACAGGTGGAAATACTGAATGGAGCTCATCTGAACATTGCCTTGAAAATAAAGATCGATTTACGAAGAGCGTCGAAGGAGAGAAAGTTGTACATTACCATGGTCGCCCACAACCCTGAAGGGTTACTACTACTACTACTACTACTAATAAAAATAGTAATAATATTAATAGTAGTAGCAGTAATAATAGTAGAAGAATCCATTCATAACTTAACATCCTCATTCAAAAGACGCTTCTTGAATAACACAGCTTGTAGCAATTCATTCATGTTTTTTTAATGTAAACAAAAAAAGAAAGAAAAGGAAAGAAAGACAAAGGAGGAGAGATTAAAGATTTGGAGACAGAGAGAAAACCAATGGAAACGACGCTTATTTTCAATTAAAGGCATCGGCTTCGCCTTCAAAAGTCATAAAGACGCCATAAAGTTGAGATCCAAAGACAACATGGAAGTCGAGTAAACCGAAGGGCTTCTGATTCTCTTAGATTCCTGCAAAGTGGTTTCAGTTCTTTTAGTTTCGGCGCCAGACTGATAGCTATCAGCAGACGACAAACTGGTGGTGGTCGGCTCTGCTAACAGGGCCTCAGTAAGTTACGGAATGAAAGGAGACAGCTCCCATACGACTCATAATTAGGCCCGTGGGAGTATACCCTATAAACTCATGTACAAGTCAAATGTATAACACTAAATTTTAGCAGTCACATAAGTAAAGGGCATGACGAATAGATCCGTGCACGATAGTAAAGGCGAAGAGAGAAAAAAAATAACAGAAATAAAAGTATCATTAAAAATAATATCCAGTGTTAATTGACATTTACTAAACATTATCTTCCGTAGAAGACCACACGCGGAGAACACACAGTGTAAAAAACCCAGATTAATCTCCTTGCTGAATATACCCGGGTATAGTTTAGCCTGGTCCAGAACAACACTCACGACACGAGTGGGGTTAGCTTACATCATACCTCGGGGTATAAAATAGCTTTAAACTAACCGACCTAAGCTAGCTTATGTTCCTTTTAGTATTACTATAAACATTTAGAATATTCTGTGATATTTCCAGTGTACAAACTGGTAAACGATGGCTGATATAAACTCACTTAACTTATGTTTATTAAAAGTTGTTACTGCCAAAGATTTGCTAAAAAAAAAAAAAAAAAAAAAAAAAAATCAAAAAAAATCGAGCATACGTGATGAAAAAAATGTCCAAAACTTAATAAAAACAAAGTTTTATCGTCGAAATCTTTGTGTTATTATTAAGAGGAAAGACCAAATGATGTTTTTTTATGTAAAAATTATTTTGTAATCCTTTTTATAATGTTCGGAATTTTACTTAAATATTGTTTTTCTGGCCTTACCATGAATTTGAACTTTTTTCTGCGGTGAAAAACGCATTTTTAGAAATTTATGCAAAAATCAGATAATTTTTAGATTTTAATGAAACTTTCAGGATTTTTTCTCAAATGAATTAAATTATTTTTAAAATGTTTCTCTTTTAGAAAATCTTGGTATTTTTTTTTTTTTTTTTTACATCTGTTATGCCCTCACCCACTTATTTAATTTTTTGAAATTTAGAGAAATTCGTTTTTGTAACGGTTAATGAATTTTTAAAAAATATTTGTTATAAGGATAAGTCCTCGGAAAATTTAAATCAGCAAATGTGTTTGGTCAAACCGGACCCTCAGAGAAAATTTTCTCTGAACCGTAAAATAAAAAATGCACTAAAACTAACACATAATTTAATTAGAAAAGATTTCATTTAATTTTATGCATTAAATATATTACGATATCATAGCCTTACGAAAAAAAACATTGTGATATCATAGCCTTACGAAAAAAAACATTGTGATATCATAGCCTTACGAAAAAAACAAAAAACGAAAAATTGTGATATCATAGCCTTACGAAAAAAACATTGTGATATCATAGCCTTACGAAAAAAACATTGTGATATCATAGCCTTACGAAAAAAAAAACATTGTGATATCAGCCTTACGAAAAAAAAGACTTATCGAAAAAAAACATTGTGATATCATAGACTTACGTAAAAAACATTGTGATATCATAGCCTTACGAAAAAAAAACATTGTGATATCATAGCCTTACGAAAAAAAACATTGTGATATCATAGCCTTACGAAAAAAAACATTGTGATATCATAGCCTTACGAAAAAAAAACATTGTGATATCATAGCCTTACGAAAAAAAACATTGGGATATTTTTGTCTTACGAAAAAAAACATTGGGATATTTTTGTCTTACGAAAAAAAACATTGGGATATTTTTGTCTTACGAAAAAAAACATTGGGATATTTTTGTCTTACGAAAAAAAACATTGGGATATTTTTGTCTTACGAAAAAAAACATTGTGATATTTTTGTCTTACGAAAAAAAACATTGTGATATTTTTGTCTTACGAAAAAATATTTTCGATGAATTTTCATTTTTAAAAAAAAATAATTAGAATAAATAAACATAAATCTTTTTTTTTAAATTCTATAAATTTGTAAGGATCAAGAGGTGCTGTTATTAAATAAAAAAAAACGTGTTTACTAAGAATAATTGAAAACAAAAATCTTACTTCAATCCAGCATCCCGAAGTATTTTCAAAGAGAATTTTGATTTTTTTTGTGTGTATATAAACGTGTCGATTTTTGTAAATACGGAGGCTCATGCACGACATTATCAGAAAACAAGAGCAATACTATAGTAAATTTAAAATTTATTTGTAACTAGCAGCATGGCCCGGCGTTGCCCGTGCTTGATTCAAAAATCGTACGACTCATACAGCAATCGCTATCACTTGACTTAAAATATTTTTGCCCTTCCTTGCCTTTAAAGGAGTGACCTTTGCCGTGCTGATGTTGCTGCATGCTTTACTTCTTGCCTATTTCACAGTGCAAATTTTTTCTAAGCTCTATGCTAAACATTAAATCTGTTACGAAAAAAGAACTAAACAAAATGAACACAAAACGATCAGCTTTAAAAAAGGACTCGTAACTGGAAAAACCGAATGAAAAATACTTTTTCTCACCCAAACCAGTTCTACGGAATCAGAATCAACGTTGAGTTTAAGCAAGCGAATGAGCCAATTGGAGTAAAGTGCTATGCAGATTTAAATTTTTCCCAATTGTGACAAATGCAGCTATCGATTTTTTTGCATGCTAGCATGGTAGTTAACATTCGTGTCAGTCAGCTGTTGGCTCTCACGCTGACCAATAGAATCGTCCTGCCTATTTGTGGCAGCCAGCTATAGGCTCTCACTCTGGCCAATAGAAAATGGCCGCAAACTACATGAAAACTGCCGTAGAAGCATGAAAAATCGATTATTTCCACTATCGATGGGAGTTGGGAAATGCAAAGTCAGTCTTGGCCTTCCCGTTAACTTGGAGCATGTGCATGTAAATTTTGGTGCAAATCCATCGAAAATTGCAGCCGTGCATTCGTTACACACGCATACATAGATACATACATCCTGCCTTTTATAGATAGAGATTTTCTTACACTTGTATGAAACAAGTCAAAGTATATTGGAATCTACAAAAAGGCTTTAAAACATTTATGGAAGCAATTATGTCAAGGATAATAACAAAATTATATCAAGCAATATACGAACGAAATAGTTCGAAAAAATCGGGTTTTTAAATTACCACGCAGAAAACATTCTGTCAGTTTGTCAACAGAGTTGAAAAAAACTGTCCCACGAAACCACGAAGAAGCTACAAAATTCCGTCAGAGTCCTGGTTAGTCTCAATGGTTCGCAATAATGTAACCACTTGAATACGAGATGTTGAGACAGACTTAAGCACGTGCCGCAACAACCTGATATTGCTAAAGTTAAAGTGTCGATAAGCGGTAAAAAAACGGTCACTTTCCATTTGTTGGTGTGCTGCTCCCACACTCAATAATAATAATTACGTCATGGATATTTTCCGCATTTGTTGAACGCATTAGATTTACGAGTGTGTTTTTATGCATTGCAGGCATGTTTACTTGACACAGCACAAGCAGTCAGAAAATTGGTGGATGCCTAAGGCCGTGAGATGTACCTTGATATTTAATAAATGTGATACAACTTAGAGAAGGATAATCTCCTTTTTAAGGATAATGTCAACATCTTTACTATGAGAGAGTCGCAGATTGAGTCACTGGTGTTGACACCTACTGCAAGAAGGGTATTCAAGATAGTGTAAGAATGATGCCAAACATGAAATCCCCAGGTTCGGAAGGAATTTAGGAGATTTTGGCTGAAGTGTTTGTTTTTTTTTAACTTACCATATAGAATTGGACAAGTGTGCTGCAAATGGATGAGTTTCTGAATGAATGGTGCTGGGGAGGGCGGCACTGAATGACAAGACCAACAGCCCTCAGATTGGAAACTATTGTCTCATTGCATGCTTGTATCCTTCATCGAAACTTAACTGGAATAATTTCGGGGAAATATATGATATATGAACATTTGTTGACAAGCCTATTATCATATTAGCCAAAAGGATGCCGAAAAAAGATCTCTGGGCACTAAAGATAAACTCACAATTGATGACAGTGGCGGGGGGACCTACATTTTAAGGGGCACTGAAGCTTGGACACATATGGAGGGGGCCTTCGCGACAAGCAACAATAAATTAGAGGACCAATTGCCAAAATCTATGGTATAAATTGATTCTGGTAATCTCAACAATACTACATTCACTTACTTACTAATACCCTTGGGAAAGTTATGAATCCTCTTCTTTTCCCCCAGCTATAGGTAAATAGCAGGGGAGACCGGGTTCTATGTTTTGGATGGCAACTGGTCTACCGTAGAAAAACATGGCAATCTACTGCGCGAAAAAATCTACCGCGTCAGTCATGTATCGGAAGATACATGATCACCTAAGCGTGTATCACGCATGACACATAACAGACCCCAATAAAATTTTAAAATTTGCCCAATTACTGGGGAATTTTGAGACCATATGAAATTGATATTGAGTACATTCTAAGGCCAAAATTAACTCCTTCAACCCATTGGCTTATGATTTTAGCACTAAAATGGCCTTAATTTAACAAACACTTTAAAAATAAACTCATCGATTTTGTTGGAAAATCCATTCATTAAACAAATTTTTCTTCAGGAGCCCAGTTGGAATTAGGGTCCTTGAAACAAGCTTCATTAGTTTCATAGTAAATCTTCCACTGATTGATAAAACTGTCTTCCCAAAGAGCAAGCGACGACGAATGAATACGTGTATGGCCTGGATTAACTTTAATAAAGTTTATGACAGCGTACCACATTCCTGGATATTGAAGTGCTTGCTGATATTCTGTATAGCCAAAATATCAGGTTTTATGAAAACTAGCATGCGATCAGGGAAGACTAAATTATACTCTTTGGTTATATCTGTATACGAAGAATAATTTTTAAGGATGATCTCACCATCTTTGCTATGAGAGAGGCGCAGATTGAGTCACTGGTGTTGACACCTACTGCAAGGACATTGGTATGGAATTTGGGATATCTAAATGCGCTGGAATGACTGATTGAAGAGATGTCAACAGAGTCCGGGGGAGGGGGATTGTCAACTGAAGAAGCCATCGTTGAGCCAGAAGAAACTGAATACATATGTTGGGAGTCTTCGAAGTCAACGAGAAATGTTACCACCACATGCCGGTGGTGATCTAAAAAGAGCAAAATAAAGATATTTCAACATAACAAACAGACCACACACTCGAGGCCATCAAACAAGATACCACCATCTTTGAAAAAAAAAAAAAAAACAACAGAAAAACGTTATCCTCATCGACGTGCTGTTCCTGGTGGCCATAATACCCGGGTTAAAGAAATTAATAAGCTTAAAAAATACAGGGAGCTCCGGATCGACGTTACCAGAGTATGAGGCGTTGAGATTACTAGTGTCCTCGTTGTCATTGAGGTGTTGGGTCTATACCACCGAACTACACTGGAAAAATCGGAATAAAGTTTAATATTCCTTCACTTCAAAAGTCTGGATTGTTTGAAACTACAAATATTCTGTGAAAGTTGATCTCTGTCTCAGGTCGTATGGTTTGATAGAGAGCACTCATAGAATGAGTGAGTAAAGCAAGCAAGCAAGCAAAAGTCCAAGCCCTTATTACAATTGCTATAAGTTACCATGTACAGAAAACATCAAACACTCCAAAATGCAAGCTTTATGGAGAACACACTGTGACGCATCTGATCGAAGGTTGCAAAACCTGAGCTCAAAAAGAATATAAGAGATGCCATGATAAGGTACACCTTCATGTTATTGTCGAATATATGGAAAGTGAGACGCAAAAATTGGTAGGTGCATGTGCTGAAGAAGTTGGAAAGCGCACAGTATTCTAAGACTATGATTTTCAGACAGACACCATCGCTGTCCGGATATTATTGTGCTAGATAAACGCACCAACAATTGTCATTATTGATGTTGCCATACCAGATGACACAATTATAGCGAAAAAGGTGATTAAGAAAATTACAAACTACTCTGATTAGAAAATTGAGGTGACAGGATTGTTTGGAATGCGCAAAGAGAATGTCAAGGTGATTCCAGTAGTGATTGGCGCATTCGGATAAATTCCATTGAAACTGGGTGACTTCCTTGACCAACTGAGAATTACATACTGATTTGGATTCATTCAAAAATCGAATTTTAGACACTGCGCATATTTTAAGGAAAGTAAGGTGGACTAATAGACAGCGGCTCGGATTGAGGAAACAGAGCCGACTTCGAATTCCAGTCGAATCAAGTACACATACGTGGTTAATACCCTTGGGAATGGTAGAAATCCTCTTCTCCACCCTCCGCTATGGGCAAATAGCAGGACAGACAGGGTTCTATAGCCTTGGATGATACCTGTTCTACCGCAGAAAGAAATGGCAACCTGTTGCAGGAAAAAATCTGCCTCGTCAGTCACGTATCCAAAGATACAGGATTGTCTAAGCGTGTATCACGCCTGGCGCATAATTGACTGACTGAAATCCTTGTTGTGTCTTGACAGATAACTTAATATACCCGGTGTTTTAAAAAAACTTACATTGTGAGAAAAAAAATTATTACTATTGCTACAACACGAACAAACTACTACTACTAATAATGATAATTATCATTATTATTATCATTATTTTCTTTGATTTCTGGCGTTTACACATTTCTTTCCGGGTCCCGCCCAGGGACCTAAGGTTAGAAATGGCAGCATGACACTTTCCACTGACAAAAAAAAAAAAAAAAAAAATTACACCGATAAAGCCCTTCGTAAAGGGTGGGCTGTACTTGTCAGAACAATTTTTTGTATCTCCTTGAGCCATAGACTTCCAGGAATCCCTTCAATTAGTCTACTGCAATCTTTTCCAACCAGTCCTAGGGCTCCAACTACAACAGGGATTGTTGATGTTCCCATATGCCACATTTTCGAGATTTCTATTTCAAGGTCCTTGCATTTTGACAGCTTTTTGAATATCTTCAAAGATACATTGCAGTCAGCAGGGACTGCCATATCAATAAGAAGGCACTTTTTTTGTTTGTGGTCTTTAATAACAATTTATTATTATTATCATCATTATTATTATTCGCAGGATTGGCACCCACTAAATATAAAACCCGGCATAGCAGAGTGGGCTAATATCTGCACTGCAAAATCTGCAACATTTACGGAAAGAAAACTGCAAGAAATTGGTATAAACACCATCCAGATCCAGTTTCGGAGATAGGACCTGTAACAATTTTATAGAACTTCACAATACACAAAGATAGAAAAATCAAAGCTATTGGCCCTGACATCGTGATCTGACCGCAATGACAAAAAAATGCCTCCTTATTGATATGGCAGAAAAAAAAAAAACTATCAAAATAAAAAAAAAAGGAAAAAAAGTGTCCGGGCCAAGATAAAAATGTCAAGAATCTGAATAATGATTTTCAAACTTGGCAATCATTCCCCTTTGGAGGATTGACGTAAGGCAATCTTTTTCATTTATCTTCCTTTGGTCTTGTACCATAGTAAGCTTGCTAAGTATTCAAAAAGTTTAAATGCTTTTTCTCCCTCATTCACATGGATATTTGTAAACAAATGCATACCTTTACAAATAAGTACTTGCTCACAATACGTTAAATTCGCCTGTGTCAATATTTGCCCGTTGCATGCTTCCATATTTTTTATTTTTTATTTTTCCATTTAAAGGTAACGTGGAGTACAGATTGATTGTTTCATGCACTTGCCAAGATGATCGGCAATTTCATCAACACAAAAAGCCGGATGTAAGTCAAAACAGGACATAAACAATAAAATAACACTTAAGCTCATACGGCTCTGATCATACAAAAAGACGCTGGTCTCTCGCAGACGACATTACTGACAATATGGTCGCCTGCGTTTTTATTCAATAAAAGAAATGGGCCAACAAAATAAACAAATACGGCGTCACTTCTGCTGACAGAATGCTGAGTGTAAAATGCGTAAATAAATAAAAATGAACTAAATATTTAAGAAGGAAAAACGGAAATGTGAGTGTAGAAAAAAAATAAGCAGAAAAACAAACAAACAACAAAAACTTGGTTTTCTATTTCCGTTAAAGATACAATAACATATAAAAAGAAAAAAAATGGTAGCAAGAGATTCCAGTCATGTTCGGCATTTTCCGGCTGTATTCGGCTTTGAGTCGGTTACTCTTTTTTTTTCTCTATGTATTTTCTTTTCTTCTATTTTGCTTAACGGTTTCAACGTCTACACCCCCAGAGCGTGTATACTATTTATTTTATTCTGGTTTTATTTATCTCTCTTCCCTACGCGGAATCCATTTACGCTTATTTCTTATCCATTTGGGTTTAATGACCGAGTTTAGTCTTCAATGAATTTACGATTCGTGGGCTACAATTCTCAACATCTAGTGAATATTTTATTTTTCTTCTTACAGGGTCATCCTGTCCTCTCACCATTCAATGCTTTCTCTCTATTTGATTCGATGAAATGTAATGTATGATCATTATGACCTTTTGAGCTAGTTTTTTTTTCTTTTAAGGTTACTGATGTTTGTAATATATCGTTACGCAGAAGACGATTATCTCCCTTGTCCGTCTGAATTTCTGAGAACAGGAGTTATCAATATTTACATGCGATCTGTTGTCTTCATCTTTGTTGTTATTGTCGCAACGTTTCGGTCGTTGTGCCTTCCAAACGTCATCAGCTGCTTGTCGATCCGAGTAACTTTTAGTTTCGAACTTAACACTTTATTTAATCTGCAGGTATAGATTGTTGAATATCTAGTCTCGCTTTTTTTCAGTATTGCTCAGTTAATGATCTCCCCGTTTCCAATGAGTCCAACTACACACTGCCCGGTTTGTAGATTAAATGAAGGGTTCAGTTCGAAATTCTCTAGAGGTTGTAGAGTAGAAATGGAAGCTCTCATTAAATAATGGTGTATTTCACAGGCAGGCAAAAGTTGCCCCGTCCAGTATTATATAAACAGCTGAGTGATCGGGGGCAGATATGTTCTTTGTATTTATATCTCGTTGGTACGAGAATAAAATGAGAATTACTACCACCATTGCCGTTGTGGTTATTTTAGATAACCCGGATTATCAAGCATTTGATGAGGATTGAAGGGCACAACAGCCGAAACGTTGTGATAATAAAAAAAAAACAAAGACGTGGGCAATAGTCAACGTGTAAATAACGTAAATAATATCTAATATATATCTATTTTGTCAAAGAGAATTTACTGATGTCTTAAGGGACATGGAAGACTCAGCTGACAGTCTGCTGATTAGAATATTTGACGCAAGCCCCACCCTGTGCGTTACTCCTATTCCAGATTCTATTCCGATGTTGTCGCTAAATCTTTGAGCTTTGTTGATTAGTATTTCAAGTTCATACTTATTCATAGCAAATAATTTTACGTCATCTATATACACGAAAGGGGTCGACTGTTTCATGGAGAAATAATATCCTTTGTTGTCATTCAAGATTAGGTTTACTAATATCATAACTATGGAAAATTTCAATCTTCTTTGGATACTTACCTGTTAAGCATTAGGTTTACTTGCCATTTTTCATAAAGTTTGGTATAGAATCAGTTATTGAGTCATCAGAATTATCTGGAAAATGTTCCTGATTCTTCTGCATTATTTCTTTTCTTCTGTTAATAATTTTCTGATATTCAGAGTCGTGTATTGTTCTATTTGCCTATTTAAGATTGAGATTATCAACAGTAGGCAGGTCATCGGTCTATAGCTGTTCGCCTGGATTCGCCTGCGAGTTGTTTCTACCTTTGGATGTTTTGGGACCCTATCCTTTCTTTCGGCAGTTTTGAAGCTGTTGAGCTATTCACTCGTGTCTCACAATGAGCTTCTTAAACCAATATCCAAGAGTATGATCATGTCAGGTTGCTTTTCAGATGACTACTTTTGTTTATTGCGGTTTTTCTAATTTATATATGTTGTGGTAGGATCCACCTAATTTGCATAGTGGAGTACCG
Source organism: Acanthosepion pharaonis (assembly GCA_903632075.3). Lineage (NCBI taxonomy): Eukaryota > Metazoa > Mollusca > Cephalopoda > Sepiida > Sepiidae > Acanthosepion > Acanthosepion pharaonis. The sequence goes on from CAHIKZ030003722.1 coordinate 1,017,757, forward strand.
ACCATATAAATAGGGTTGGTACCGGGAAGAGATTGATCCAGAGACTCTGCCCGACTGCGACTCAGTCAACACATTCTCCAGGAACGGTCTTACCAGGAATTTTCAAAAGACTATATATTAAGAAAAGGACAAAGTCCGACAATTTATTTTATTAAAGACATTTTTATGTTTAACGTTCTTGTTACAGATACAAGTATTTAAGTAAATGTTCTGTTTATAATAAACAGTATTAAATAACATTTACCGACCTGAATGTCCGAGAAATTTTCATAGAAAATATTCGTTTTTTGACGAATTTCTATGAAAATTTCTCGGACATTCAGGCCGGTAAATGTTATTTAATACTGTTTATTATAAACAGAGCATTTACTTAAATACTTGTATCTATAAAAAAGAACGTTAAACATAAAAATGTCTTTAATAAAATAAAAGACTATATGTAAATATTGTGTACACTTTCTTGTTCTAAGTACATTTTGTGTTGCATTATTATTCCATGCATTAGTCAAGTTTCAACAATATGTTTACCTCAATGCTTTTTCCTGCTTCTGTTTCTTGAAGATCGTTATTTCCTTTCTGTATCCATCCTGGTTCTTCTTATGACATGCCCATATCCCATAAATTAATTGCGTCGGTTGCATTTGAATTTACATGTCTCTTTTGTTCTCAGTTTATGCTTAGGTAAAATTTACTTTCATTTTTTTTAAGTACTGTTTAGAGTGTATTAATCATCTGCTGTACGACTTTAGTCTTGTTTTCTTTGCCGGTCTCTTTTTGTACATTTCTTTAACTGCCGCGGATATTTACTTTTGTCTTACATTATATGCCTACTATAATCTGTGTCGTAGTCCTGTGGAGTTAATTTAGGTACCTCCACGAGATCGCTGAAAAAAAAGAAAAAAAAAAAAAGAGTATAGCATGATGAAAAAGACGCCAACTTGACGAAAACAAAATTTTAACGTCTAAATGTTTATGTTATTATTAAGAGGAAAGATCAAAGTATTTTGTGTTTTTTTTTACATTTTTTAATCGTTCCTAGCACGTCCGAAATTTTCGTTAAAAATCATTTTTTTTTGAGTCATCAAAATTGACAAATAGCAACCATTTTTTTTTCCATTTTATAAAAATGAAAATCTCACTTTGAAATTCTTTTAAATATCAATTATCATTTTTTCAAAACTTATTTTAAGAAAATCAGAAATGTTTATTTAAAATATTTTGAACCAAGCTTAACTTAGCTTCTGCGCCGAAAAGATGTAATTTGAAAATAAAACAAAGCAGGCCATAAACTTTCGCGTCACTTGACAGGTGATGAATGACATATTGACGGATTCCGTGAGGCTAATTTGTTCTACGGAAGGAGAAAAGTGAAATAATTTACATTTAAGTGAACAAGTTATTTACCTCGTTATTTTTAAGGAAAACTTTCAGCACTTTTTTTTTGTACTTAGATTTCACCTTTACGTTTATGATACTTTATGGAAAATATATTCTAAAGAAATTAAAATAAGACTTAAGAGTAAGATTAAATTTCATATTTCATAGGAAAGGTATCTAATTAATTTATAGGTACATTTCTTATGAAATTTTATCAGAAGTGTACATAAAATACTATAATTTTATGTACATTTATTACATTTTACTGTGTTATTTGAATTTCCATTCATTTTATTATTAATTTTGATATTTCATTTATGGAAAAATGTCATAACTGAGATTAATATAAAAATAAGATCATATAAATTTCATAAGATGATAATGGTACTTGTAAGTACCCTTCTCAGTTGAAATTGAACAATCAAATTAACTTCTCCACACGTGTTTCGCAAAAGTAAAGGCCTTAACAGCGGAGAACAATGCTTAACTCAAATAAAACAACTTAATTGTATTCTGGTTGGTCTTGCGTACTTTATAATTGCAGCCCGATTATAAACACAAAATTACATTTCCCAATTACTGCGGATATTCTGATTAGTCGAAATGATACAATTTACAACGCGCTAAAAAAAGATCTATCTCATAAGGACACTTAGGAAATCCGATGCGGCTTTTAACTAATTTTAAAGAAATAAGAAATAATTGTATTAAAAATTAATTTTTCATCGAAAATTTTTTTGCTTTCAAAAAATATTGTCCATATTCATAAAAGCAAATAAAAACATTTGAAATTAAATAATATCTTTGTTTTATTGAATAATAATTATAATTGTTTTATTGAATAATAATAATTATTATTATTGTTAAATAATATCTTTGTTTTTTTTTGGTATGTTACAATTCAGAGCTGATTTTCAGGTAGGGGATCCAATTAAAAAAAAAAAAATGATTTGCATTCCTCAAAGCCTTGTGCTTTTAACCATTGTAATCACTAAACATGACGCGATCGAATTTCTAGCGTTTTCATACAATTAGTTAGGGGTGGGGTAATAAATATAAAAAAAAAATATTTCTTCCATGAATTTAATAAAAAAAAAAAAAAAACAATAATTTCGATCATCTATGAATAGTTACTGAAAGTTTCATTAACATCCGACAATTATTTTTATTTTTGCAAGATTTTCCAAATTAATGTGCGTCATAAAATAAATAAATAAATAAATAAATAAAATAAAAAAAAAAGTGCTAAAATTTCTGTTATTTTACTAGTTCCGGTGATACAAAGAAAAACAAGGTTTTTTTTTTTTTTTAATCAAAATTTAGAATGTTCCAAAAAGAAGGAAAACTTAAAAAATAATGAAAATAAACTTTGATCTTTCCTATTAATAATAACAAGCATTTAGACGATAAAATTTTGTTTTCAAGTTTGGAATCTTTTTCATCACGATATTCTTTTTTTTTCTTAGCGATCTCATGGAGGTACCTAAGTTAACTTCAATTACTTTGCTGAAATCGCTACTAGAGGGCGCTCTCAGGACTATAAATAATCTGCGATATTTTTTCTCATTCTCTTAATTTTTCCGCTTACACGTCGACATTCAAGTCTGCTGTGGAAAACAAGTTCCCCACTGGAAAACGTAGGACCCCCCCCCCACACACACACACTCACGTACGCACTTTCACTCACCTCACATCCTTTGAACTTTAAAAGCGTTCACATTTCTTTTTAAAACACATAATTATCTTTGTTACTTGTATACCTTGCTTGTTAAGACATTATTATTTGTTTGTACATATATTGCTTCTTGTGTCTTTGTATTTTATCATCACGGACGCACATGCAAGGGTATTCCAGAAGACACGTATTTTCCCCCAGCTCAAACACCCGGCGTATATAACGCCCGAAACAGTCCATTATTGCAAGGCATATCCCTCAGTAATCTTACGTTTATTTGTAACTTGGAGATCTGTCTTATTTCCCAGGCTGGTTTGTTTTTGTTAGCCCAAATTTTGTTGTTATTATTTCAATCACCATTTTTACCAGCAAACGTTATATTTTAGTATCAATATAATGCACTAGTATATGCTGACCTGTCTTATCTATGTTCATTAGAGTTTGTATTGTTTGTATTTTTTTCTTTTTTTTTATGAATCCTCTCATAGTTTCTCCAGGACATTTTTGTTTTGGGCATTCCAAGACAGACCGGATTCTATAGCCTTGGATGGCATCTGGTCTACCGCAGAAAGAAATGGCAACCTACTGCGGGAAAAAATCTGCGTCGTCAGTCATGTATCGAAAGTTTCGCGCATGGCATGTAACTGACTGACATTATGAATATTGAGATGTAGAGGGTGGGGCATATCATACATTTGGTGCAGGTCCACTAGACCCTGTACTGTCCTTGTTGTTTTTTCATATTCTATTCTATACTCGTTTCATTGTTTTGCTATGTTTATTCATAGGTAGGTTACTTTTTTTTTTTATTATCAATTCTTTCGCAAATTTCTTGTGGCCCGAGTTCTGCCAGAGTTTAATTTTAAAAATTTGTTAGTGATTCGTTTTTTTTATATCGTGAACAATCATTTTCTGTAGCCGAAAGCCGATGTTTTATTTTTACGGCAATAGTATTTGTAATGCCATGAACTTTCATAATGTAGGCGATCTGGATGCTGCACTGATTTTCTTTATTGCCATGAGTTCTTAGGAAAGATAATAGAGCGATTTCAAGACGAGTGAGTCCAGCCTACCTTGCTAGTTAATCCGTATCTGAATAGAGAAGAGATGACTGCGTGCTCTTTTGATCAGCATTGGTGCGAAAGTGATCGCAACAGACGCAGACGGAATTTGTTCTCGGCCTGCCGACACCAATTTTCGCAGCGATAATTCGGGATTAAAAAAAAATTGATTATATCTCTTCTTCCATTTTCATTTTTGCTTCCCAAAATTCACGTGATAACGACTTTCTCTCCTGCAGACTATTACGGGAACACGAGTTGTAAGTACAGCCAAGAGTCGCAGGAGGACGACAGGCTCCCTCTTGGAGGCCATCAAAGGAACACCTGTCGCTAAAGTCAGACGTAGTAAATTTGTGCCTTGTGTTAATTGATTATATGTTTTGTGCCGTCCATGTGTTTGTAATTTCCGCAGCTTGAACGTATAGAATCTCATCTTGATTACATAGGACATGAGTGTACTCAGATATGTAAGGGTTGAAGTAAGTGGAATTTGTATATTACGTGCAACATACATTGTTAGGTCACCAGCACTTATTCTGCGTATAAATTGCATAGCTGACGATCTCGTGTTCGGTCTTATGTAGAAATTATTCAATTAAGCTAAAATCCACAAGGTTTCGCAATATTTATGTAAAGGAAGTTCTAGGCGTAAACTGTACATACATATATATATACTTGGAGGAACGGATTTTATACGAGACATTAATTGGTGTCAAAGACATGTTAAGTTTCAACTTCGTTTAAATTGTATATTTTCCTGATCTTTCTATTTCCTCTCTTTGTCTGCCTGTGTTTCTCAGGAAAAAAAAAAACAAAAAAAAAAAACAAACGAAAGAAACAAAAAAAAACACCAACGAAAGAAAAAAAAAAAAAAACAACGAAAGAAACAAAAAAAAAAACAACGAAAGAAAAAAAAAAAAACGAAAGAAACAAAAAAAAAACAACGAAAGAAACAAAAAAAAGCAAAAATAAAACGAAAGAACCCTTCCCCCTAAAAAAACAAAAAAAAAAACAACAAAAAACAACAAACAATAAAAAACAAACAAAATACAACAAACAAACAAACAAAACAAAAATAAACATACGTTGCAAAAATGGTAGTTTTATAATTAGAGATTGATGCTGACAGACAAGTTGCTAAATTCTTTGTTGTTGTCATTGTTCCAGTTTGAAAAACAAAGCAGATCTATTCAAACATTTTTTTTAAGTTATTCATACCGCTTCCAATTCAATGCGAAACATATTGTACTTGCAATGTACCCATTAACACAATTTTCACCCATATGTACAGTGAAAACAAAATGAATGAAATATGGCTACTGACAATGAACTCTCGTATAATTAACATTGTTCAGTGAGGCAAAAACCAACAAAGTGAAAACAGAATTTTTATTTGAGAAAATACGACCGTAGTCGAGATCATCGAGTCAATGCAAACGACCCTTTTCCTTAGCTGCATAGTATGTGCTTCGCTAGGGTTACATACAGTTTTGAATTCAGCGTTTTCCTTTTCCTCGACCGGTTGCCACCCAAGGCTATAAAACCCAGTCTGTCTTATCTGGACGCAGAAGGGTTGAAGTTCTACTTTCTCCAAGAGTATTAGCACGTAAGTGAATGTAATGAACTCGACTTGAATTCGAACTCGGATCTCCGATTCCTAAATTCGAGCTGCAATCAATTACTCTGCCCCCGAGAAAATTAAATTCACCTGAAGAGATAAAATCCGAACAACAAAACAGTTACATTCTTCTACTCTTCAGGATGTAGATTATAATGGCTCTCCACAACTTCCTACCCTTTGTAACTTATCGATTTTTTATTTTTCTTTCGATTCAGTATCGGCTTACGGTCATATCACGTTGAAACACCGGTTCTTGTAAGATCACCGAAGTTAAGCAACGTCGAGCCTGGTCAGTATCTAGATCGGTGACTGTTTCGGAATACCAGGTAATGTAATGAATAACGGCTCGGAATTGGAAATCGGATAGTCGAGTTCCAATTCCGGTTGGGTTCGTTATATTTACTTATCTATAAATACTCCTGGGGAAAGGCATGAAACCGCCTCATCCCCCAGCAATGCCTTAAATTGTAGGACATGAATCAGTTAATCATTATTATTTTCCAAATATTTTTCTAGTTTTAAATAGCCTGCAAAAGGTTGATAGGTCGTAAACAGATGAATGAATCAATAAATACTCAATGTTCTGATAGTCGCAATATTGTGCAACTTGCGTGTTACAGGCTCTGAAATTAGTTTAATTTTTGTGTTTTATATTGAAAATAATATTTTTATAAAAGTTTATTTTCAATAAAACTATAATCCTGGATCACAAAATTAAGGAAATTATTTCTAAATATGAAAATGGAGGAAGTGAGGCTCATTCAGATTAGCAAAAGATGTCTTCCAAAAGCTAAGCAAAGTATTAGGAAACAGAAAAAAATCGTTAGAAACAAAGAAAAGAGTACTGAATTGTTATGCAATATCAACCCTCCTATAAAACATTGAATATGGACAGCGGAACGCGGACAATGTACCCACGGGAATTAACATTCAGTTCGAAATTCCCTGAACGCAACCGTAAACGACAAGTACCCACAAAATCCCGAGTGTACAATGGAAAAAAAGTTGGGTTAATGGTCACAAAGATGAGAGCAATGGTCCGAGTTAAAACATTCTTGCTAAATTCTAAAAATTTTTGTCGGGTTAACAAAGAAATATATTCATGCTTTCCTCGAAGGAATCGGAGAACACAAGCATCCTCAGTTGAAGAATGAATTTCCTCAAGCACAAACTTCTTTTTTTTTTTTAATCAGTTCACCCCACACAACTTGATAAGATCAGTACGACACAAGGGTCCGCTGGGAGCGAAAGAGAATCTAAAGAATTCAGTAAAACCAGAAACCGAATCTTAAATAGAAAACAAGGGATAAACCTCTACTCCTGTTCAAAAGACCAGGGATGGGGGGATGAACATAATGATAGACGAACCCATCTACGCCTAATGAAAAAAAAGCAGTAAATAAAATTTCAGACTTTAGTCGAAGACGGATGATGTATGGAGCTGGGGTAGACTTTAGGACGAACCGGAATCCCAATCCTAAACAGGAAACAAGAGATACATGCCTAATCCTGTTCGCATGGTTCCTATCTTGTCATCATTTCGCTAATCTAGATAGCAGTCTCAACTCAAGTATTTACGTCCGTGGTTGGATATACAGGGTGTGATGGAGAATTTGTTGTCATTTTTATATTTTTCATTTCGCGCATGTGCATAGTCTGATTTTTTGATTTTATCGACTGCACAGTATCGTAGGGTCAGTTAGGCACCGTCTTTGAGAAAAAGATTACCATCACGCTATTCACTCCATAAGGAATTTGGAAACGGCATGCTGTATTGCTTGGCATTTGCGCCGGAAGCTCCAATACGAACATTTCAGAATATTTGGGTGTAAATCTGAGGAGATTGCAGAGTTGGATGAGTCTAATGGTGATTACGAAGGTGTTCGGAGTGATCACTAGTGATGGCGACATTATGCCTCCGTTCATCGTCTTACAGGGACTCAGAATGAAGACGGAGGCCTACATCAAGTGATTTAAGGAGATAGTGCTGCCCTGGGTCAAAGTGTGGCTGCTAGGAGACCCTATATCTGTCAACAGAACTCTGTACCATGTCACACAAGCAGAAGAGCACAATCATGAATGTCAGACAATTTCTGCGATCATATCACCCCTTACATCTGTCCACCTAACTCCTCAGACTGCAAACCCCATGATTATGTGTGGGGCACAGTTGTATGAGAGACCAACAAAACTCCTTGTAACACCAAAGATGAACTGAAGGCAAAAGATTATAGCTACATTCACCAACTTGAACAAGGAGACCGCCCAGAAATGTTGCAGGAGATCCCGAAGTCGCCTGGAGGCCGTGGTTGAAGTCAATGGCGATTTTATTGAATAAATTTACTCTTTAGTATTTCAAGATATTTTTGGTAAATATATCTGTTAAAATGAGATGTCAGTGTTATTTTCATTTTTTGCGTAATTTAGACGACAATTTATCCATTGTACCCTCTATAGTAACAAATATGATATGGCTGGCTGTAGGAAGGTCGACTGGTAAACGAGTATAGACAAGAAAAAAAAAAGGTGAAAAAAGCAAAAAAAAAAAAAAAAAAAAAAAAAAAATGGTGGCTATTTATAAGAATGAGAAGAAGGATACAGTTGAATTAATAATGATTACAGAAACGCATCTATATAGTTGATGGGTTTCTACCGATGAAGAACCTTAAGGCAACAGAGATGTGGTTCTAGAGAAGTTTGCTGTGAATACCATGGACAGAACGCGGAAGTTTTAAGGGAAATGTTAGCAGAAAAGAAACATACTTTAAAGAAGCAGGAATACTTAAGTAGAAACAAAGAGGAGAGCATTGTTTTGTCATGTAATAACAATCCCCAGCATGGCAATAAATGCTGCACAATTTCCTCACAAATGAAGAAGACGATTAAGACAACACAGATATAATTCTACAGAAGGATTCAATGAATATTACGTCCAGATCATGTAATCAACCAGTTTTAGAAAAATGGAAGCCGAAGCGATGCTTATAATTAAAAAAAAGAAAAATGCTGACATGACAGATGATAAAGTCCTCTACATCAGGGGTTACCAATCTTATTTTTTTTTTTTTTTTTTTTAATCATCGCCCACTTTCACATGGAAACATTTTCCACCGGGAAAATGCTTAGTAAATATTCAAAAAAATCTCCCAAAATTGTTTGACAAAAATTTGTTACGTGACTAACTGATTTAACTGGCAAAATTGTTCTTGATTTTTCCCGTATCCGATTTATATATATCTATGATACATGTTTCATTAAATAATATAGACAAGTATTGTCTATTTATTTTATGTAAATTCTTTTCATATCGTCTGATAAGCTTAATAACATTATCATTAAACGAAGAAAGAGAATCACAATATTGATACATATTTTTAATCCTATCTAAACTTTCGGCTTACATAAGCCATTATCAAAGATGACAATTTCATTACAATATATTAAGCAATACACGGACAAGATAGTGATGATAGTCTGTTTCTGTTTACATGGAAGATTTCCAAGCAACGAGAAATTCGTGCATACAAGACGCTGGAAGCGAAAATCGCACCGCAGCTCATGACGTCACACATGACCACGCGAGAGTGAATTCGAGTATTAAGTATAGGAAGCCGTTGGTATAAACCAATGGCTTCTGTTACCAATTATAGGCATTTAAGAATATTTGTGGAGATTTCATAGTTTATTTTGCTCAGGTTAGGTTTCAACTGTTTTAAACACACACACATATATATATATATATCGTCTGAAGAACTATTTGAATGTTAATAATCCTTCTCAAGAGTTAAGACTACAGAAAAAACACCAAAATATTACTTGTTTGCGGGCATATTTAGATCTTATCTTGCATTGAATGCGTATATTAATCTTCATAAAATTTGGCGCTCGAACCTTCCATCCTCCTTAAAAGTTCAAACCTTTCGAACATTGACTGGACTAGTTCTACTGTATGGATCAGAAATTTGAACATTATCTGTTCGTCTTGAAAGACGAGTGGATGCAACATATACAAATCTACTTAGAAAAAGAAGACCAATATCTCTTAGGCTTATACAAAAACGATTACTGTTTGTCACCCACTGCCACCGAGCGGACAGGGAAATCGTCTTATCCTTACTCCTATAGCATTCTTCTGGAAATGTCTTTTGACGAAAACTGACTTTCCCCAGACACCATAGCTCGGAACTCAGGGTTGGACATTGGTGATCTGGAGACAGCAATATAGTAACCAACAATGTGGAAAGTGTTTGTTACTGGTCAATGGAGTTCCGACCAACCATAGGGAGGTCGAAGTAATGTGACCATTTAGCCTTCCATTTTCTTTTATTCGATTTCTTTGCGTATCTTTTAATATTTTTTCCAGTAGCATACACTGAAATACCTTTTTAATACTCAAAATCCTATATCGCCTACCAAAATTCCCAATTATCCGCTATTTTCTGTTCGGTCGCTTATCGTCCACCCAACAGTTGAAATCGCCCACTGGTGGGTGATACCACCCAGGTTGGGGAAACTCTGTCCAATACAGTAATATTTCCTCCTAGATGAGCTAGACACTTAAGGCAATAGAGATATAGAGAAGTTTACTGAGAATACCATTGACGAAGCGTGTAATCAATGAGGAAGTTTAAAGGAAATTAGAAACAAAAACGACACTTATAGTTCGAATCATAAGGGATATCGTCAAGTTCTTTAGTACTGTTCGGTTATCGCTCACCCTTTTCCATAATGTCCAAGTACATACTGCCTTGCCCAAGGATTGAACTCAATTACTATGTCATCAAATTAACGAAACAACGTTTAAATTCCACTTGGCCATTGCTTTCACTACGGACAAAATAGCCTAGTGAAAACGGGGAGAACAATAACTAAGCAGTACTAAAATAAGAACTAGACGGGATATCCCTAGGCACGGACAGTGAAACTAGAACTGTCAACCTCTGTAAATTAAATAAAGGGTTCAGTTCAGAATTCCCTCTTTAAAATAGTTTTAAAATAATGCGTTGCTTAAAATCCATCTATCCTTATCTTTACTTTTTTTTTTTTTTTTTTTTTTACACCCTTGAAGATGACTAATCTGAGTCGAAAGGTTGGATGAAACGTAAATTTTGGCTATTTGACAATCTACAACAGCCACATTTGCGAAAACGGTTTCGCATTTTAGAATTAAAAAGGATAAAATGTGAATTCTTTTTAATAAAATTTGTTTGGATGAACAATTACTGTCAAAAATACACTGAATTTGTTATTTTTGTGAATAAAACATAAAAAAAGATAAGTATTTCAGAAATGAAAAAATAAATGTGTTAGACTTTCAGAACATACTATTAAAATGACAAAATTGTTAGAGACTGCTACTCGACTAATTTGCTTCAAAACTTTTGACGCTAACTATAATGAAGACAGGAAATACATACATGGAATATCTTATTCGAGCTACTGTTAATAACTACCAGCTCTGGTAAAAATTCACTTAAACTCGCCCATAGCGAGGTTCAACTCAATGCCATTTAGAAAATTTCAGCTACGGCTCTGAAATCGTTAACACTCCCCATCCAAATGACGTAAAAAATAAATAAATAAAAAATATTTTAAAAATATAAAAAAATATCACATTCTTGGTTAAGAAGCACTTCATTTCTCGCATTTTCTCACGTAAACACGAGATCTAAATTCTCTGTTTGGTTTGACTGCAGTGTTGTAGTTGCAGAAATGAAAGAAAAAAAAAAAAAGAGGAACAGAAAAAGAAAGGGAATTTTTTAAAAGACCTCCAGGTACAACATATACATGTGGAAGGTCGAATTGTATATCGATAGAAACGTGTTATAAATAAACATAATAAACATGAAGACAACTGTCAATAATATTGATTGATTTTTGATATTGATCATTTTTCATGAACAACTTCGGTCTGATGATTACTGTTGCCTCTACCTCCTGGGCAGGCTAGGTAGTGCGATCAACGCACTTACTTGCCTATCACCCGATTGTGGCATGACAGTGACGAGATATATAGAAGATAACTGGAAATAGGGCAGAACAGAGGGTGCAGTAGATTGATGCTCTTCCAAAAGGAATGGCTACAAAATGAATACAGGCCGTCTCCGCCAGAATTTGACATCAGTGACCCGATTCTGTACACTGTAACGACGACCATTACACTTCTATTCGGGAAATATGAAATAACGAAAACTAACTGGACCTGCAGAAACTGCAGCGATATTAGCAACTAACAGTGCCGGTGCAAGGGTCTCGTCACCCCACGAATCTATGATATAGGAGTCCTCCTTTCTACTAAATCTCAATTGTTTTAAGGTCAATCAGTCAGTTATGGGTCATGCGTGATGCACGCTTAAGCGATCATGTATCTTTCAATACATGACTGACGAGGCAGATTTTTTTCCTGTAGTAGGTTGCCATTTCTTTCTGCTATAGACCAGTTCCCATCCCGGTCTATCCTGCTATTTACCCGTAGCTGGTCTTAGAAGAGGATTCATACCTTTCACAAGATTATTAGCACGTAAGTGAATGTAATGGATTCGACTGGAATTTGAACTCGACAATCAGATTCCTCAATCCGAGCCGCCATCCATTAGTGATAAGTGATTCATATAAAATACAAATTTTATTGTAACCGAATCATGTACAATAATGGATCATATGCAATATAGATGAACAATTTAACTAGAACATTGTATCTTAAATAAATCAAGAGCGACAATTTTTAACACATTTAACAATTTGGACGAAAAAATATAATGAAATTTATATAGAGTTTTTCGCAAAACAAATTCAAGGATTTGGACACGCCTCAAAAAAGAAAAGAAAATTATGTCAAAATCCGCTACAATTTTTCATCCTTTAGTCAAGCTGTGCTTAGTTTAATTTTTCATTTATATAAATGTAAGTAGAACGCCCCCCCCCAAAAAAAAACTAACAAAAAAAAAAAACCCCCACTTCAAAAATTAACCAAAAAAACGAAAACAAAAAAAAAAAAAAACGAAAACAAAAAACCAAAAAACCAACAAAAAACCAACAAAAAACCAAACAAAAACCGAAAACTAAACAAAAAAACGAAAACTAAACAAAAAAACGAAAACTAAACAAATGTTGATGAGATAGAGAGTCAAAAAGCACTGCCCGAGGTCCCTAATTAGGTTTGGTGCCACCACCACCAACCCGCTGCCAGTTTTGGGGGTCAGTGGTATTACGCGCCGGCTCTGGTAACTAAGATATCATCATAACTCTTGTATATACACTGACGGAAATAAAAATCTCCATGTGCTTCATTTTAAACAAGGAAATATAATTGGATTTCAGAAAAGTTCAGTAGCCAAGAGCCACTCATGGTAGAGGATTAGTGAACGACGTGCGTGTGATATAAATGTAAAAAAAAAAGTAAAGATTATGATGATAAGGATGATATATTGTGATTCATCCTCGACTTGAAGCGGTTAATATTGTAGTGTTCCTGGAAGCATCCACGTTAGTTCCACGAAGTAATACATCTTGAGAGTGGGGGAAATTATAATATATATATATATATATATATATTAGTTTTGTCTATTTATTTTAAGCAAATTCCTTTCATATCGCCAGATAAGCTTAATAACATTATCATGTATTTGTCATCTCTGATGATGGCTTATGTAAGCCGAAAGCTTAGATAAGCGTAATAACATTAATGTTTCTTAATCCTATCAGACAATATGAAAAGAATTTGCTTAAAATAGACAAAAGTTGTCTATATTATTTAATGAAACATGCATTAATGAAAAAAATGCTACCTTAATACACACACACACATATATACATATATATATATATATATATATATATATATATATATACACAAGCTTATTTCAACAAACGAAAATATAATTCGTCTACCTTATCAACCCCGGTATATACCGGGTTGATAAGACGGTCGAATAAACTTATTCCCCATATGAGGCGATTTGAGAATTTATTGTGTATTAATAATTTGCTCTGTAATAATAAATACATTGAGCTCTTTTTGTGGATCATTTTTAATATTACTAGGAACCACTTGGATTATATAACAATAAATTCGTCATCTTTACTATATATTTTTGTTCCTTTAAGGATACACTATCTGAAAATAAATTGTGATATATAAGTGATTTAAACCTGGAGAGGCATGGCCTCCATCAAGCCTATTTACGCAAGTCACGTTATGCATGAATGAATACCTACCGAGACATGTGGAGGTATATGATCAGGTGCAGCGACCCTGCGAGCACACCCGGTTATCTGATTTCTTGTTGATGATTTTACAAGGGTCAGTTCTATTTCCTTTGTTTGAATACGCTAAGCAGTTGCTTCTTTGTTTGACACACGTATACTGTAAAATGGTACGAACAAAATATTGTTAACTTTTAACATAATGGAAGTGATTTTGTTTGCAAACGAAAAATGTTATCCTGTCACCACAAGTGTCTTAAATGAATGAATAATGAAGTGTTTGAATTTTGCAGTTGCGTTGTCATATCCTGCTATGGCAACAGAAAATGACCATGACTGAAATTAAATAGTGAAGTAGAGTAACCTAGAAAAACAATGCCGTGGAAAGCAATGTGGTAAATAATGCAGAGTGAAAAAGCAGTTCGATAGGTTTAAACTAATAAATAATTAAATATTTTTTGACGGATTATTTCCCCTCGCTCCCTAATGGTTAGATTTACGGAGCGATGGTAAACACGTTTGCATTAGTGGTAAAATAGTTAAGTAGTCGCGGCTTTGAGTCCTGGCAGATAGATTGAATGAAGAAGTTGAATTTTGTGATGCTATTGCAATGCACGAGGGTATACAATATTTCTTAGACTTAATACATTTTCAGCGTTTCGAGGCGATGCGCAAACGACGAGCCTTATTTAAGACATCATTTATTTCTTTACTGTCTGAATAAAAAAATCTTTTAAACGGACAAAGATATACGTACACCCAAAAAAACGGACAAAGATAGACGTACACCCAAAAAAACGGACAAAGATAGACGTACACCCAAAAAAACGGACAAAGATAGACGTACACCCAAAAAACGGACAAAGATAGACGTACACCAAAAAAACGGACAAAGATAGACGTACACCAAAAAAAAAACGGACAAAGATAGACGTACACCCAAAAAAAAAACGGACAAAGATAGACGTACACCCAAAAAACGGACAAAGATAGACGTACACCCAAAAAAAACGGACAAAGATAGACGTACACCAAAAAAAACGGACAAAGATAGACGTACACCAAAAAAAACGGACAAAGATAGACGTACACCCAAAAAACGGACAAATATAGACGTACACCCAAAATAAACACACAACTAAAAATTATGATTAAACAGAAATGTCGGGTAAGTTATTTTTTATGAATAAAACCCCCCAATAATTATTATTTCTCAAATAAAAACTAAATTTGTCAAATTTTCAAAATATATTATTTACATGTCAAATTTTCTAACTTTCCTTTATGAATTACTTGCTTCACTTTAATCTCACGATGTGATCGATGGACGGATTGTTGATCTGTTTTACCAGCTTATCGACCTCTGTGGGTTATTTAATGCTGAAACTGGATTTTTATTTAGGAATATCTCAGCACATTTCAGGTGGTTGTGAGATTTTGAAATTGTTTTCAAAATATCGCAAGTTACATAGTTCAGAAGTATTTTAAAAACTTAAGTTGTATGGTTCAACATGCTTGCTCTATTTTCTATAGAAGTTGGAAGTATTTTATTTTCTTCAGATATCCTATTATTTGGGCAGTAGATACATTTTTGAAGAGTTTAAGATTTTGAGCATGGTAAAAGATGCTTCGTGTTTTTTGTACTTCTTAAATTATATCAAGACATATTCGACTGTGAGAAAATGGTTACAGTGGGTACACGGAAGTATAGTTACTACCTTGAGCATGTACGTGTGTGTGTGTGTCAAGTATGTGCGTCCAATTCTTATTCTTTTGAGCACTATATCTTGTCTGCGATCAGCTAATGGCTCTATATTCTCCTTTCTTATTGTCGGCTGATGTTCATATAGTTTATTGTTTGGGAACGTGTCCCAAATCGCTTGCCCGCTGTGATCGAAATGCTAAGTTGGTTCCTACTCTCAAAGCAGGAAATAGCATTATTTGAATAAGCGATCAACTAATGGCTCTATATCCTCCTTTCTTATTGTCAGCTGATGTTCATATAGTTTATTGTTTGGGAACGTGTCCCAAATTGCTTGCCCGCTGTGATCGAAATGCTAAGTTGGTTCCTACTCTCAAAGCAGGAAATAGCATTATTTGAATAAGCGATCAACTAATGGCTCTATATCCTCCTTTCTTATTGTCAGCTGATGTTCATATAGTTTATTGTTTGGGAACGTGTCCCAAATTGCTTGCACGCTGTGATCGAAATGCTATGTTGGTTTCTACTCTCAAAGCAGGAAATAGCGTTATTTTAATAACTAAGCAATTATAATAGATATCAACAAAAAGAATTGCTTATTTATAAATATTATAAAAACATTGTTAAATTTATTACATGACAGTTATTTAAAGATTTTATAAAAGCTAAATATGCTAATGTTTACATTATTTAGATGAGGACTATTGTCCTCATCCTTTTTTGTTATCACAACATTTCGACTGTTATATCTTCCGTCTTCCATGCGGCTATTGATCCTGGTAACTTTCATGAAATCTAAACGGAACCTTTTATGTAATCTACAGAGGTAGATTGTTCTCGTTCCAATGACAACGTCTAATGATATCTTTTTTTTTTTTTTTTTTTAGTACCGCTCATTTACTACCCGTACTTTTTGTTTACTGGATCTAAGTATTCATTAGCTGGTCCAGGGATTGAACTTACAATTACTATTTCACAAAAATAACGAACTAACGACTTAAACCACTGGGTTTCTGTCAGACGGGTCAATGGCCGAAGCATTTTGATAATAACAGCAAAGACGGAGAGAATATTTCGAATTTAAATAATAATAGATGCACATCCCAAAGATTCAGTCACAAATAAGGTAGGGAAGGAGAGCGAGAAGAAAGGCCTAAACCTCAAATTCAAGAAGACAAATTGCATGGTTGGTACCAAAAGGAAGAGCCCAACATGCAAATTACAAACTGGAGATACGAAAAATCAAACAAGTACAACAATCTCTATTCTTTTGGAATGTTTTTTAACAGTCGACGGAAAGTGTTACATTGAAATCCGAAGGGAAATTGGGACTCAAAAGCGAAGAAAAGTATTAAGAAACAGAAAAAAAAAATCGTTAAAAAAAGAAAGAAAAAAGGACTACTGAACAGTTACGTAATATCAGCCTTCCTATAGAGCAGTGAATACTGGAAATCTCAAAGATGAAGAAGAGACTTGAAGCAACAGAAATGTTGTTCCTCAGAAGGATGCTGAAGATACCATGGACAGAAAATGTGAGCAACGACAAAGTTTTGGAAAAAATGGAAACAAAATGAGGAAAGAGGGCTTGAAAAATCTGATACTCACGGGACAGATTGAAGGCAAGAGAGACAGAGGAAAATAAAGCATCATTTAGCTTGAGTAAATCGGTGGTGGAACAAGTTTTAGGAAAGATAACAAAAAGACAAAATTTATTAAGAGCTACAAAGCACAGGAAATTGTGGAGAGCCATGATCGCCAACAGGATCAGCATTTGGAAGAATAATCATTGGTTTTTTTTTTTAATTTTTTTATCAATTTATAATTATCTAATTAGAAAATTAGTTCTCTAGTTATATGTTGTCTAATATACTGGATACACGCTGATCGGTACATATAAATTCTCATTTCTGATGTGCCAGATCTCCGGATAGTACCTCTCTTTGTAGAGGAGGGTCAGGATCAATCCTGGATACTTGAGGCGTGGGGGAATTGACGAGGGAGATGGGTCATTTTGTCTTCAATCCCATGAACGCATGGAATTCTTATGCCATGTGTCATTTTTCATTCGCGGAAGCGTACTGGTAAATGCCGATAAAATCATATTTGATACCACAGTTTTTCTTAATATTTGCACACACACACACAGAGACAACCATTTTTATATATCTAACTATTTAAAACAGAAAAATCAGACGAAAGGATCCGTAAATATTGAAATATGTATTTTAGATATTTATAAGCAATTATTTTTTTTATTCTTAATCCGACATTATTTATTATGACTATAAACATTTATTATGACTATAAACATCTTTGCTACAAGGCCATCTTCAAAAGTGACACAAGGGTGATGGACATCGAGAGGTGGGAAGACGTCACCAATGATCGCTCATGTTGGAGACGCGATTTACTTTACACCGCGGGCTGGAGCAAGGAGTGGAGAAACGGAGGTTTTCCGCCGGGAAGAGGCGTACTAAAAAACAAAAACAAAAAACAAAAAACAAAAACAAAAACAAAAAAAAAAACGAAAAAACAAAATAAAACGCTGCTACATCAGAGGAGAGTGTCTTCACATGCATTCGTTACAGTCGAGAGTGTTACTCTCGTGTGGGCCAGTACAGCCATAATATAAGTATAACATTTTGAGCGCAGATCCATGGTCTCTCGTTATCAACGGATGAGAAATTAATTATAAACATTATATTTAGTGGATACGCATGACTGTATAGACAACCCTGTTTCTTTCAACCAGGGAACTTAATGTCTACCAGTTTAGAGATAGAGAAGTCTTAAAGAAAATATGTCTCAATAGGAAATACAGCCGCAATTCCTTTTTCAATAAGACAAGCCACTTTTATGCTAATTGTGCCTTATGATGGCTTCCTGTAGTCTAATGGTATCTATCTTGATTTGGTAAACGTACCTCATATGTGGCACAAGACCGCAAGTTTGGTGATTCCAGTAAGGATCGAAATCACTAATTAATCGTAACTGATCTAGCATGACAAGCTTGCTATTACACGAAGTCGAAGTAACTTGGTTACGATTTACTAAGCGTAGCTTAGATTTGGCACAAGCACGAAAGTATTGAGCGCCCAGCAAGGATCGAACTGATCTAGCGTGACAAGTTTGCGATTATAACAAGTTGAAGTGACTTAGCTACACATATATTATTTATATATATATATATATATATATATATATATATATATATATGACTTGTTTGTTTAGCCAATACACAAAGGGAATGGAGAATTTCTAGAGAGATAGATACAGAGAGAGGACTGAGAGCAGAGTTCGAATTCTAGTTGAGTTTATTCACTTATGTGCTAATACCTTTGGGAAAGGATAGACTGGGTCCTATAGATTTGGGTGCCGACCCCTGGTCTTGGAGAAAGACAACTTTGAATTTAAAAACTGCGGATTATCGTTTGGGGAACTCATGGCATAATGTTGACCAATTCACTGAATTCGGTTCTTCCAAAAAGAGTGTGTATGGTTCTGCTCAAGCCTTCACCACTATAATCAAATGATATGTGCGGGTAGTTTGGCTGTTGCTTGACCTTAATACGTCGAAATCGAGTCCAGTACACTGACACACACACATAGAAAAGCGATAGAGTGTTCAAAGAGCGTTAATAGAATTAATTTGGATTTTTTTAATTATTTTTACTTAACTCATGTTTACGTCGGAGCTTCCTAGCTATATGTGTATAATCACTCATCGTACCTGACGCGTGGTATTAAACGGTTCCTTAGGAAAAAAAAACCAAAAAAAAAACCAGCAAATGTGGCATCACAAACTATTTTAAATTAACACACACACATATATATATATATATATATATATATATACACACACACACAAATTTTAAAGAGAAGCCGCAATAGTTTTTAGTTATAATCTGTTTCTTTATATATTATACATTATTTTGCATATTCATAAGTGATGTTTACGTTATGCATAGTGTTATATATTTATTTATAAAAAGAAATTATATATAATAAATATTTATATTATAATAATCTAATAATATAATAATATTTAATAATAAATATTTATATTATAATAATGTTAATAATAATATTTAATAATAAATATTTATATTATAATAATGTAATAATATATATATATATATATATATATATATATATATATATATATGGCAAAATGGGTGAATTCTTAATATTGATTTTTAATATTTTAGGCTGACAGTTTGAAAAGATTCTTATGGTTTATGATTTAAGGGGAATAACTCTTGCGTAACTAAATGTGTTTCAGATTTGACATGTCATCTTAGCGGGCAAACATTCCTTTTATTCTTTAAAACATTTGACAGATACTTTAAACCTTCCAACACACATATGTATGCATGTCTTAAATATATTAAGAAATATAAATAACACCATGATAGCAGTTGACGTGTCTGAGTAGTTCGAATGCTCGCTTTCCAGCCATGAGATACGCATAGTCAATTTGTTACAGGTGATTTCTTGATGTTATTGGTCTGGTGGCCATGTTGTAAAAGTGCCTATGAGTGAAATTAGGTGCAGTGAATTGTTCGTCACTAGTTGTACTAGTATGAATCACAAGTCATCGTGACTGAGTGCTTGAGGGTATGGTTGCCACATAAACCACTGATTGGTTCTAATTGGATCTATTTGCAAACACAAAATATGCCTGAGCAGGCGTCTGCAATAAGAATTGGCTAGAACACCCCCCCGCCCCAAGCAGACAGTTGTACTCGGATATAGCTATTGACGATATATCTCACAATAATTTCTTTTTTATCCGGGTTCTAACGATTTATTTATCAGTTTATTGATCTTAATGAAGGTAATTTTAGCAACGATTACATCAGGTATGTTGACGAAATATGACGTGAAAAATTTATATATGTTGAGTCTTTCTGCAATCGCAATAAATCAGATAAGGACTAAAGACAGATGCTGTACAGGGCGATGAAAACAAGTTATTTTTTTTTTGGAATGTCTGTCGAGATCTTTCTTCGATATGAAGTTGCGCAAAAAATGTCTTAAAAGAAGAGATTTGAGCATTGTTAATGATGCTCCTCAGTATTATAAGCAATAATAATGTCACATCGAATTGTTAAGATTGAACTCCTGCTTGAAAATTCTTATGATATTTAAATGAATATTAGCCATAGCTGATCAGGCAAAATAAGCAGTTATTTTAATAATCGTTTAACGTCGCTTTATTTTTGTGCGAAACTTATCTTACCTTATGTTAAAATTTAGTAAATATTTAAAAATCAATCAAAGGGGGACAACTCTTGCGTAGAAATCTATAAGGGAGGCAACTTACGAAATCATTTTTTTTCATGCTTATGCTAAAGTCAGCTATAAACGTTTTATTACTGTAAAGCAGACATGGGCAACCTTTTTTCGATTAGTGGTCTGTATGAGAGATGTTTCATCATAAGGCGAGCCACACTACTAAAATAAGAATCAAGGTAGTTTTTCATTGAAGGCGTCTCAGCCATTTTCACTACAGAAGAGTAAACGTGTAAGCAACTGACTCAGAAACGCCAGAAAAGCTGCTTTCTATAGTTAAAAAAAAGTTTGAAGTCTTGGTATAATACGAACACAGAAAACAGTGTGGTTAATTTCTAATTTATTCACTTGAAAATACAAAAAATAATGTTTAAAATACAAAAAATAATGTTTAAAATACAAAAAAATAATGTTTAAAATACAAAAAAATAATGTTTAAAATACAAAAAATAATGTTTAAAATACAAAAAATAATGTTTAAAATACAAAAAAAAATCTCTTCTCCAAAAGAAAAAAAAAATTATGAACGTTTGTTTTTAAAGCAAGTCATGATCCTCCTTAGTAAAAATCGCCAATGGTTTAAAATGAAAACTACAACGTAAATTTAAAAATTCAGGAAATATTGCTCATAATCATTGTTTATGTATGCAGTTATGTATGAGAGTGTGTGAGAGTGAACAATCGAGAACGAAACAACCCAAATTTTATGAAATGTGTCGGAGTTAACTCCTCCTTTAGTACATTAACCCTTTCACCAGGGGTCGCTCTTCGCTGCTATAATTAGCCGCTGACCCCTCGCCTCTATCTCTTTTTCCTTCAGGCATGTGCGCCGACACCTTGAGGTAAATATCTCCTTTTCATCAGGCTTTCAGCTTACAACGTCGAATTGTAGGCGCTAACAAGGGATAGCGTGGAAACACGCTAAGCACAATAAACACACGCACATATAGAATATTCACACACGCACGCACGCACATACAGAATATTCACACACACTTCATCCTTTGTACTGTTTCCATGTATTGTAACTTGTTATTAATATATATTTGTATATACATATATTATCGGTCTTGTGTTTTGTTTGCTTTCTTTGCCTTCTTCTTTGGACTTAATCAGAGTCCAACCTTTTTATGTAGTTGGGCCCGGCGAGCAGGAGTATCTGAACCTTACATGTGTTTCTTCTACGCCTGGCTTCTATCAACAACATAACAGCCACGGCCCTCTACAAATGTTAATGTCCTTATGAAATCAGGTGTATTATTCAAAAACCCAAACGGGACGCGGTTTGCCCATGACTACTGTAAAGAAATACATGTTTATGCAACTCATATGCATTTATTAAAAATGTTAAAGCTTTCATTTACCCTAATGATTTCATATAAACTAAAGTGACACTGCAAAAACGAACGATATACAGAAAAAATATTTGGAAACTATTTTACTATTTGAAATAGCATTGCAATAGAAACACATTCAAATTACTAATGTCGGAGTTAGCTCTTTCTTAATTCCCTAATTATTCACTAGGGGTCACTTTCCCTAGACTATAAATACTAGGCAACTTCTTGCCACGTTCTCCTTTTCAATTTGCATCTCAGCAGACACATTTAAAAATGTAATCTCTCATAGAAATCCGCATTTTTCCCATTTATGAGAAAACGCCATGAAATACACATACACGTACGTACGAACATTCACCAAAGAACTAGCTCTTTACGTTCGCACACAAACACAAATGTTAATGTCTTTGTCACTTGTAAATTTGTTGTTAAATACATATATTTGTTGACATATATATATATATATATATATATATCTCGGTCTTGTTTGTCTTTACATCTTCGGTTGGACTCGACTTGAATCCGCCATTTTCTTGTAGTTGGACCTTCTAGCAGGAATAAACAGCACGTGTTTCCTAATTCAACAACTCGCAAATACACATGGTCCTCTACACTAACAAATACATGGAAAAATTCATTCAGCCTAAAGGTTTCGTGTCTAATAACGGATGAAAACCTGGTACAATAGAATAAGGAAATAATAATTATGGTTGTATTTTAGAGCCAACTTCATTTCAACCCATTTAATGTAGGCAGACTTTACCTTTACTCCACCACTACTTTATTTTGTTTGTCTGCTGTAATAAGATATTAGGGAATCTACGACAAACCAACAGATTCTAAACAATAACTGCAATTCATCTCAAGCCCTCCGAAACACACGAAGACGAATATTCCATTTAATGTAGCGAGAAGAATTCTCCAATATCTGTCTATATTTCCGAGATGAGGTATCATGTACATTATTTACATTATTCGGACTATTGTCCTCATCTGTCCTCATATGGCGACAAAGGAGGACAGAAATGAGGACAATAGTCCGAATAATGTAAATATACAAGAATTCTCCACACGACACAATACATAAGTATGCAACATTATCCACAAGAACATAGATCTGTTGAGAGAAGACCCCAAAATGGAAAAGGCACTCGAAACAAATAATAGTAATAAAGGACACCCAAAATGCATAAAAAAAAAACTATTCACCAGTTCCAAATTACCCAACTTCCAATATGTGTGTTAGTTCTAATTGCGGTTCTTGTGTCAACCTTATTGAAGACACAATGTATATAAATTTAAATCCAGACAAACCTTTTGTAAGAAAAAAAATCATTTCACCTGTTCACCAAGAAAATCTAAAATATGCTATTAAATGTAAATGATGCAACGAAGATTACATCGGGCAAAGCAAACACACTTTCAGAAACAGAATGACAATTCATCGCCAACAAATACGAGACTTCATCACGTGACAAATACGAGACTTCATCACGTGACAAATACGACTCAGTGGGCATTTAAATTTATGTGCAATAAATAAGTTCACCAAATTCCAAGTTTTCTCTCTTCATCTTTGCCCAGATAATACCACGGACTAAACACGAATAAATAAAGAAAATGTATTTAGTGAAAAATACAAACCAGGTTTGAATAAATACTAACACGGTACATTTACTAAGGACTATACACAAAACTCAAGCAGATACATACATATGTAATGTCCGTGTCCATTTAATCATTATTATCACTGTTATTATCGTCATTATTATAAAGGCGATATACCACGATCCTACACACAAATTCTTGTTCACCTGGCTACTTACTGAACATTTAACACATTTATATGCTCAGACACACATTGACAATTCTTGTTTTGCTAACATCATCATTACCATTATCGCTTTTACTTTAGATCACGTTTTCCTGCATATTCCGACATAGTCGTAAACACTAAAACTTTTTACACACTCTCGCAAGCATTAATGTAATCATTGAACAATTGAGATTTTGGGATTGTCTCTAAGGTCCAGTCCAACAAAACAGAATTTCTGACACTTGAAACACTTGACATTTTGCTGTCATGGGCTACTTAACGCTTTGTTTTCATTAGCCAAGCCCACTGAACTAAGACACTCCCAAATTTTAACAATAAAATTTTATGATCATCGATTTTTGGCGCTAAAATTACTATACATGATCCCGTGATCATAATCAACTACACCGATTTTACTTTTTTGTATAAAACAGAAAGAATTCATCAAAACCAATAAGATGCGTGAGATGGCATAAACATGTCTCTCCATCTCAATTTAACTTTTGAAAAGTTTAGAACTGAATACTTCATTTGCATTTTTAAACATTTTTTCCCTATATTTTTTACCCGTGTGGGATACATCCTTAAATGTGTGTGTAGCAACCTTTCTTTCGAACATGTGTCTTTTTGCTGATTTTTTTTCATTGAGTTTTTCTAGTTTCCTTGAATGTTTCTTTTTGCTTAGGGTAAGGGTGCTTTCGACCACTTTGCCATTTTCAAGAAGGTACATATGTACTAAGACGATTAAATAAAAATATTATATATATATATATATATATATATATATATATATATATATATATATATATATATATATATATATGTGAAAAGTGTATATAAATATAAGAGTTTGTCTGACGATCGCTAAAGCGTGAAACCCAGGGTCACAAACTCACATCTATCCAACCAAATATATATATATATATATGATCCCAAAACGCTACCTGAGACTTCTGATGTAGCGTTTTGGAATCATATTTTTTAAATAAATAAATATATATATATATATATATATATATATATATATATATATATATATATATATATATAATTATTATATATATATTATATGCGGTATTAGAAAGTGCTCAATATCAGAGATAAAGCTAACATATTTGGTTGATTAATGTGAGTTTAGAATTTTCTTTGATGATCGTCAGACAAACTAATTAATTTTTTAAAATCTGGGTTTATGTAGATTGCGTGTATTGGTGTTATTATGGGAGTGGGGTGGGGATCGTCGTCGTGATGTCATCGTGCTAACGTAAACATAGATGCATGTCCGTACACCCGATGAGGTACGCAGACATACATACATACACACTCGCTCGTACGGACATGCATCTATGTTAGCGTTAGCATGAGTGACATCAGGATGACGACCCTCCCCCCCAGTCCCATAATAACACCAATACACGCAATCTACATAAACCCAAAATTTAAAAAAATTAATCAGTTTGTCTGACGATCGCAAAGGCGTGAAACCCAGAGTCACAAACTTACATCAATCCAATCTTTTTATATATATATATATATATATATATATATATATATATATATATATATATATATATGTGTGTATGTGCACACCACAGTTTAAAAGTTTGAAGCTACCCACTTAATTAGCACGGGATAAACTTGACAGAAAAAATTAAATAGACCTCTTAACGTCATTGAAAAAAAAAGAATAGAATCAATTATCAAACTTATACTTTGAGAAACTTTTCAATGAATTCCAAAAATTTGCGCTGCAGCAATCAAGGCGAAAGGAGGATATTTTGACGAGAGCAAAATTTAATTATAAAATAATTTTTTTGTCATAATAAATTCTAAATTATTTCATTAATTTGTTTGGCTATATAATCTACAGTTTTCATTTAGATTCTTTTTCTCTTTGATTCCATCAGTTTTGTTATTAGATATTTCATTGTCATAATAGAAGCTCTGTCAGGAATTGTGAAATGTTGCAAGAGCCAAGGCGCAAATTTATTGTGGATGACTTTGCAATCAATGCACTTTCTAAACAATTCCACCTTAGTGAATTGTTTTCTCCTTTGATCGGAGTAGCATTTTTTATATCAAAATTGTGGTCAATCTAGTTATGGTGAGCAACTGATGCCTTTGATATGTTGTTCTGTAAAATGTCACTTTTGTGTTCTTATAATTTTTTATTTAAATTCCTTGAGGTTTCTCCTATGTAAGTTTTGGGAGAATTATTACAGGTGATAGAGTAAATTCCTCCAAGTTTTGGCTTAATTTTTTGTTTTGTATTGACAACAAAATAAAATCTGGAATAATCATCGGATTCTACTTTAAGAGCAGTCAAAATTTGCAGCCCTCAGTATTTACATGAAGAGGAGAAATACAGGGAAAACGCTTCTTCAATGTTTCAACTATTTTATATTCAATGCGAAACAAAAGGCTCATGAAATATACGAAAATAGAAAAATCGCCCCACTGACAAACCTATTGAATCAAAATAATATACTATCCTACCAACTAACCCTATCACAATTACAATTGAAAAAAAACTCTAAACTTAACATAAAATCTGAATACAGCTAGAATTAGTCAAAAGAAGAAAATAAGCTAAAAGGAGGTATTTATCAACGAAGAGACACTGCACAGAGAAGTTGGATTGATTGGCCTGAAGGTCAATTGAGGCATGACTCTTACAGTCACTATGCAGCGTTAATTTCTATGTCGTAGCTGCTTGTGTAAGTCGCGTTTACTTGAATTCTGATCCAAATGTGCAACAATATATTCGAAAACTGAAAAATACATTAAGAATTATGAAACGGACTGAAATTGCAGACTGAACTTAGTGAAACTCGTTTAATTGAATTCTTGCTACACACATCGTAAATGTATATCAAAGGGCAGAGAGAAAATGAAAGCTATTAGTACTTCATAATTAAACGGAAATCTGTATCATATATTTTCATGTCACGCAAATCATATTTAGCTATTTATTTTATAAAAACATGACATACGAACTATTATTTATTTAGTAATCGAGATCCAATTTCTATAATTTTTATCTGGTGAATCAACAAATACAAACCTAAAAAGCAAACAAGCAAAAAAAATAAAAGAAAAGAAAAGAAAAAAAAATCAATAAAAAACCCAAAAAACAAAACAAAACAAAAAAAACAAAGAAAAAACAAAAACAAAAAACAAAAAAAAACCCCAAAAAACAAAAAAAAACCCCAAAAACAAAAAAGAACACCCCCCCCCAAAACAAACGAACTTTTTTCCTTGCATATCGTTACGGGTGTCATTTTTAATTCGGTAAATGCAACAATAATCAGTAAGCAACTCATTCGTCTCTGCCCTTATGCAATATTGAACACAAAACAAGAGCCTGAAACTTGTGTCTTGTTCAATGCATGAAATACAGCAACGTAATATGAAGAAATCTCATTGGAAGAGAAGACCGGGAGATATCTAGGAAATGAAACCACTTCATAACAATTTGCATTCTATGAAGTTTTCTTCCACGTCGACTCGAGAATCCCAATTAAATATCTCTTTCGAATCCAAGGAAAGGAATATTGTTATTTCATATGCTTAACTCAGGACGCTGGAAGCAAGATGGAAAATATGCAGATCTTTCTCCGGAAATAGCCGAATTCAACAATTTCTCTCATTCATTTCTATCTATCTATTTATCTTTCATTCTTACTCTCATTCATTTCTATCTTTCTTTCTTTCTCTCATTCATTTCTATCTATCTATCTTTCTGTTGAAACTTGACTAATGCATGGAATAATAATACAACACAAAATGTACTTAGAACAAAATGTATTGAAACAAGAAAGTGTACACAATATTTACATATAGTCTTTTGTATATTCCTGGTAAGACCGTTCCTGGAGAATGTGTTGACTGAGTCGCAGTCGGGCAGAGTCTCTGGATTGAATCTCTTGATTCCTCCCTCTCTTCCCGGTACCAACCGTATTTATATGGTCGGTACTCCACTATGCAAATTAGGTGGATCCTACCACAACACTTTCTTTTTCTCATTCATTTCTATCTATCTTTCTCTCCTTCTCTCACTCATTTCTATATATCTCTCTTTCTCTCACTCATTTCTATATATCTCTCTTTCTCTCACTCATTTCTATATCTCTCTCTTTATCTCACTCATTTCTATCTATCTCTCTTTCTCTCACTCATTTCTATCTATCTCTCTTTCTCTCACTCATTTCTATCTATCTATCTCTCTTTCTCTCACTCATTTCTATCTATCTATCTCTCTTTCTCTCACTCATTTCTATATATCTATCTAGTCTAAAAAAGAGGTTGGGGAATTGTATTGAGCCAATCTTCCAAGTGTGAAATCTCTGTTTGAAAATTCTGTCTTTTATCTGGTCTGGAATCGTAACGAGTTTCACGCACATAGACAAAAATAGTAATAAAAACAAAAAATTATAACAACATTTTTTGGGCGCTTACTATAGCTTAATATTTATCAAACAGTAATGAGTTCGATCCTTAGTGGGTCCCCTTTCAGCGAGATCTTGTGCCTTACAAAGCAAAGCTTCGATAACCGATTTTGTTTTTTTTTTTATATTGTAGTATTAGTAATTTCCGTTTGTATATTTAACAACTCAAAAGGCAACTTAATTTCGAACTTTCAGGGACATTTTAAGTCAATTTTTCATTGATATTTACTATTTTTTTCTTTTCTTTTTCATTATTCAATATAAAATATTAAAAATCTATTTTTTCATAACTTTATACTCATAGCAATTTTCTCGTTTTCTTTGTAATTATTATCAATAAAAAAAAATCAAACAAAGCCAATAATTTCGGTCAGCATTGTCTAATCAATATCAATATTGTTCAGCAGTAGATATTGTTTCCAATAATATAATAGTAAGTACAAGAATTAAGATTCTGGTAAAAGTGAGGCATTATTTTAAATTGGTTCACAAAACTGCTGACGCTGCTTGCAGAATTTGGTTAGTGGAAGGAAATGAATCAATAGCTGATCATGCTTCCCAAAAGTGGTTAAAGCATTTTAAAGATAATTTGTCTTTTGGAATAAAGTTTAGAAGTAATCAACTCTCAGTTGTTGATTATGATTTTTTAGAATCCATCATAAAAGAGAGCCACAAGGGATAGGAAGTTGTGGAGTGCTATGACCGCCTATATACTAAAGGGACACAGCAACGAGAAGAAGAACGGCAGATACAAGTATTGAGTCTGGTGATTTTAAAGCATTATTTTAAACTCGGACTCAAAGCTGCTGAAACTGCTTGCAGGATTTGGGAAGAGGAGAGAAATGAAACAATGTCTGATCATCCTGCTCCAAAGTAGTTAAAACATTTCAAGGATGATCATTTGACTTTTTGAATAAAGTTTAGAAGTAATCAACTCGAAGTTGTTGATTATGATTTTTTTAAAAAATCCACCGTAAAAAGAGCCACAAGGAATAGGAAGTTGTGGAGAGCTATGACCGTCTATATCCTGAAGGGACACAGCAAATAGAAGAACGACAGATACAAGTATTGAGTCTGCTGATTCTAAGGCATTATTTTAAACTCTGATATAAATCTGCTGACTGTGCTTGCAGAATTTGGTAAGTGGAAGGAAATGAATCTAGAACTGATCATCCTTCCCAAAAGTGGCTAAAGCATTTTAAGGATGATATGTTTTCATTTGGAAAAAAAATCTCGAAGTAATCAACCACCAATTGATGCTTATTATGCTTGAAAACGCGTCATAAAGGATGTGTGACCCACCAATATCTAGAAACTTTAGGAGGAGCCTGGGTTATCGAAAGATGTTATGGACATACATTTTTGAAGCTTGAACAGAAACTGCTTCGAAACTAGCAAAAATAGATTCGAGGATCTGCGAAAATGTACGCTATGAAAAAATTCTGGTGAGCTGAACGAGTTCATATAAATGGGGTTGAAATGTGACTTATTACAGGGGAATTTTGAGGCCATATGAAACGGGTAATAGAACACATTCTAAGGCCAACATTAGCTACTTCAACCCATTGGCTTATGATTCTATCACTAAAATGGCCTTATTTTAATAGGCACTGAAAGACCCATTGATATAGTTGAAAAATTCAATCATTACAAAGGTTGCTTTATATGACCCTTTCGGATTAGAGGCCTTGAAGTTTAAGCTTCATTAGTTTCAAAGTAGATTCGCCAATAAAAATGAGCCATATCAAAATATTGTAATTAAAGAGCTTTTGATACAGATCACAATGTATTTGTTCTCCACAGACTGTTTCGCTGTATCACAGCTCATCAGGGCAGCTCGACATCCGATTGTCTCAAGTCAAGATCAAAACCCGACTGATTTGGCATTAGTTGGAGATTTTTTTTTCCCTAAGCTATAAGCTCCCGGCAGAGAAGAAGGTGAATTTTTACGTATTTATTTTCGAATAAACACACCAGCGACTCAGAGTGCTCGATACATGGAAGAGCATTATCAGCAGTAGCAGTCACTGTTTACAAATTCGCGCATTTCCTCTAAAGTGCTCGACCGAATTATATAGGTACCCCCACGAAATCGCTAAAAAAAGACCATAGCTTGATGAAAAAGACGCCAACCTTGCCGAAAACAAAATTTTATTGTCTAAATGCTTATCGGCTTTCCTAAGTGTCCTTATGAGATAGATCTTTTTTAGCGTGTTGTAAAGAGGAAAGACCAAAGTTTTTTTTAATTATTTTAAAAAATTTTTCCTTCTTTTTAGAAAATTCTAAATTTTGATTAAAAAAATCTTGTTTCTATTTGTATCAGCAGAACTAGTAAATAACAGACAATTTTTAGCACGTTTTTTTGGTATGACACACATTAATTTGAAAAATCGTGCAAGAATAGAAATAATTGTCGGATGTTAATGAAACTTTCAGGAACTATTCACAGATAATCGAAATTATTATAAATATGTTTTTTTTATTAAAGTCATGGTAGAAATATTTTTTTTAAATATTTATTACCCCCCCTCCCCGCATAACTAATTTTATGAAAACGCTAGAAATTCGATCGCATCGGGTTTAGTGATTACAATAATTAAAAGCACAGGGCTTTGAAGAATGCAAATCATGTTTTTTTTTTGTTTTTAATTGGATCCGCAGTACCTGAAAATCAGCTCTGAATTGTAACATACAAAACTCAATAAAACAAAGATGTTATTTAATTTCAAATGCTTTTATTTGCTTTTTGTTGTTTTTATGAATATGGACAATATTTTCTGAAAGCAAAAAAATTTTTTGATGAAAAATGAAATTTTAATACAATTATTTGTTATTTCTTTAATTATAATAGATTTTACATTTAAGTTGTTAAAATATTATAAAATTAGTTAAAAGCCACATCGGCTTTCCTAAGTGTTCTTATGAGATAGATCTTTTTTAGCGCGTTGTAAATTGTATCATTTTGATTAATCAGAAGATCCGCAGTAATTAAGAAATGTAATTTTGTGCTTATAACCGGGCTGTAATTATAAAGTACGGAAGACCAACCAGAATATAATTAAGTTGCGTTATTTGAGTTAAGCATTGTTCTCCGCTGTTAAAGGCCTTTACTTTTGCGAAACACGTGTGGAGAAGTTAATTTGATTTTTCAATTTCAACTGAGAAGGTTACCTACAAGTATCAGTATCATCTTATGAAATTTATATGATCTTATTTTTATATTAATCTCAGTTACGACATTTTTCCATAAATGAAATATCAAAATTAATAATAAAATGAATGCAAATACAAATAACAGTAGAATGTAATAAATGTACATAAAATTATAGTATTTTATGTACAGTTCTGATAACATTTCATAAGAAAGGTACCTATAAATTAATTAGATACCTTTCTTAGGAAATATGAAATTTAATGTCACTCTTAACAGTCTTATTTTAATTTCTTTAGAATATATTTATATATTATATATATAAAGCATCATAAACGTAAAGGTGAAAGCTAAGTACAAAAAAAAAAAAAAAAGACCGCTTAAAGTTTTCGTTAAAAATAACGAGGTAAATAATATGTTCACTTAAATGTAAATTATTTCACTTTTCTCCTCCCGTAGAACAAATTAGCCTCATGGAATTCGTAAATATGTCATTCATCACCTGTCAAGAGACGCGAAGGTTTATGACCTGCTTTGTTTTATTTTCAAATTACATCTTTTTGGCACAAAAGCTAAGTTTGGTTCAAAATATTTTAAATAAACATTATAATTTCTGATTTTCTTAGAAAAAGTTTTGAAAAAATGATAATTGATATTTAAAAGAATTTCAAAGTGAGATTTCCAGTTTTTTTTTAAATGCAAAAAAAAAAAATGGTCAATTTTGCTGACTCAAAAAAAAAACTAGATTTTTAACGAAAATTTCGGACGTGCTAGGAACGATTAAAAAAAGGGAAAAAATACCCCCAAAATACTTTGATCTTTCCGCTTAATAATAACAAACATTTAGACGGTAAAATTTTGTTTTCGTCAAGTTTGGCGTCTTTTTCTTCATGCTATACTCTTTTTTTAGCGATCTCGTGGAGGTACCTATATATATATATATATATATATATATATATATATATATATATATATATGGCTGTTCAGGAAAAACTTTCATTTCAGGATTTGATAGGAAAGACTGGATCAATTCTAAAACGTGTTCGGGGACACCCTATCTTTTCTACTTGTGGAGAATACCTGAATGCCAGAGCATATGAAATAGTCTAGAGCAATGCGACATCCCGAGCTTCACAGTTTTTATTTAGAGCATGACCAATTCTTTCTTCAATTATCGTCAGTACATCAGCAGTTGACCTGTTGAAACAAAAGCTGCATTGCTTGTCTGAAAAAAGGCCCTTCGATGAGAGATGATGAACCAAGTCATCTGCAACATTTGTCATTAAAAAATTTAGCAATAACAACATTTCTAGACCAAAACGTTTTGAATGAGAGATCAGAAATTATGACGCGTTGTATGCATACTAAAAAGTTCCTTTTGAGTTCATATGAAGTGGCACGAAAAGAAAGTATGAACATATTTAACCGATAAATTTCCAACACACTTTATTATTTTTTTTTTATAAATATAGCGTTCATAAATTTTTTATTTTATTTTTTTTTCTTGTATATAAAGCTTTAGGAAATCAATTGACCGAAATCGCCTGAAGATACCGAAAGATTTAAATCAATGTTGCGGAATCGGGTGATCTCCTGATTTATATATATATATATATATATATATATATATATATAGTGTAACCCGGATATAAGAGAGTTGTCGGGACCGGAGAAGAAGTCTCTTATATCCGGATTTGGTCTATTTTGTTTAGGTAACACAGGCTCTAATTTGGGACCAGAGAAAATCTCTTATATCCGGATTACACTGTATATATATATATATATATATATATATATATATATATATATATATATATAAGCAGAAGTATCCGGCCCACGACCGGATTAAAATGAGTTCAGGAACACCAGAGAGTGAGAGAAAAAGACAGGAGTAACAGAGAGGGTATATTTTTGTTACATATAAAATGCAAAGTCTAAATTTTTTTATCATTATTAAGTAGACATTTTTCAGTAATACTTTATTTTAATGTTATATTTTTTAGGTAAATATGGCATAGCAGAAGCAAAAATGTATTGTAGCAAATTCCTTATCAAACTAAAAAATAATTTATTATCCAGATCTACAAACCTCGTGTACAGAAGAGGAAACATTGTTTGTAAACATGACGATTTGCTCTATGCAATTTGTGAACTAATATATTGTCAAGATATATCAAATCTGTGATTAATCCTTTTGGCTTCTGGATAAACTGCATTATGAGTTTGATTATTTGGACTAAGTATGCTTTGTCTTTTTGCCCTTCCTGTCCGTCATACTCTAACATACAACTGTCCACGTGAAAAGCATAGGACGAACAGGTCAATTTCAATTTTCTTCAAGATTAGTCCTTGCGCTTTAGGAACAGTCATAGCAAAATAGGGCAGGCATGGAAACTGGAACCTTTGAAATTTGAAGAGGGTCTCTGTGTCTGATGGAACCAAAGGAATTCTTGGGAGTAAAATGATATCACCTTTATTCGTTTCTCAGAAATATATATATATATAAAGTTTTTGAGTTACACCGATTAAAAAAATAATTTATTTTGTCCTTTTTAAACACAAGAATTCAATAATAAAAATCAAAAAATAAGAATTACTTCAAGAGTGTCGGCGTTTTGTTTTCTTCACATATGACAAACATTTAAATTCAGTTCATAATTGCCTGTCGAGTTACAGTGATAAAAATGTATTCGTTTATTTTCTCTTTTACCCTCTAAAATTCTAACAATAAAAAGTTAATTAAAAATGTGTTTTTATTGATAGGAGTACTGGAGCATTTCAGTATTCGTTCTTTCTAAATATTATAAAAGTAGTTTGAGTTTACACTGATTTAAAATAACTGGCTTGTATTTTTGTACTTAATTATTTTAATTTTTTCTTCCAGGAATAGTTTGCATCTGTTTATATATATTATATATATATATATATATATATATGGTTGGATAGATTTTAACGGTAAATGAAGCTAAGAATTCGTGTATTAATAAGTTCTTTTATTTTAGGAATTTTTGGTTGAGTTACAGTGATAAAAATGTATTCATTCAATTTATTTTCTCTTTTACTCTCTAAAGATTTAACAATAAAACGTTAATTAAAAATTTGTCATTTGTAAGTTGAAAGTTTAGCGCATTGATTCAAATGAAAAATATTCGTTTAAAAAGAAATCAGTTTCTGAATTTGCGATAAAAAAATGTATTCATTTTTTTTAAAATTTTTTTACCCTCTAAAATGTAACAATGGGTAGATACAAGAAAAAGAAGCTAAGAATTAAAACTGTCAAATTTCGCGTAGTATTTAAAAACAATTACCCTTGGTTTGAAACATTTCCTGATTTGTTTTACGTCTCCAATAAAGAAAGATTTTCTTACAATCAGTACTAAATTACAAAACAATTTTCGAAAGAGGATTTATTTCAAGTTTCGTACTTACCTTCGAAGAGTTTTGCAATGGAATCTGTGTGATATTTAAATATGTTGAGTCTTAAGAATAATTCCACTTGCTTACTTGAGAAGAAGTAAAGTTAACTTCAAAATGTTTTGCCAATGTGACGTTTAAATATGGCGGTTCTTCAGAAGAACATGTACTCACTGGAAAATAATTGTGAAGAGTTCCACAAATCCATTGATTCTTAATTATTGAATTATATCATTTTGTACTTTTCATTAGTATAATCATAGTAAAGTGTAAGCGCGATTTTAACGCACAATGGCATCTCTTTTCTGAGTTATAAGTCGACACATACAAAAGAAGAAAACCCTGCTTCTTTATAATATATATATATATATATATATATATATATATATATATATATATATATATATATATATATCTTACTTATTATAAAACGCAGATTGCGTGTGTGTGTCTGTTCGTTTATATATGGGATCGTATTTCCTACACTTTTCAACCGATTTCAACAAAACTTCACAGGACTACGTAAAATTACCCGGCGGTGGTTCTGACAGCGCCAAAAAAATCGAAAAACACAATTGTTTTTGCACGAAATCAATTTGAAAGGAGGAGGAGGAGTGTGTACGCGCTTTATTTATCATCTCTCAGTTGCGTCTCTGTCCTTGGACAGAGAGCGCTCAGGGGCTTCTCTGTCTAAGGACGGAGGGGCAACTGAGAAAATAATACTGAAGAGGTGCCCACTCCTTGGGAACAGCTGCCCGAGGCCGCGCCCTCCCATTGTACCAGAGGGAGGGATCGGTGCTCGCACCGAGGCCAGCGCAACCGACGGTTACGGGGGCTGAGGGGAATTTTTGTCCCTGGCCGTGTGTATGCGCTCGGGTCCCCACATTAAACCGACCTTGTGTCACATGTCGTTCTAGTGGGGGAACGAGTAAATACAAGAGCGACGTGCTCCCCCCTCTCACCTTCACCTGGCCGGCCCTCGTGGAAAATAGACCTTCACATCTCAAGTGTTAATAACAGCAAAGCATGTCA
Organism: Acanthosepion pharaonis; assembly: GCA_903632075.3. Lineage (NCBI taxonomy): Eukaryota > Metazoa > Mollusca > Cephalopoda > Sepiida > Sepiidae > Acanthosepion > Acanthosepion pharaonis. Next base: position 1,053,894 of record CAHIKZ030003722.1, read on the forward strand.
GATTTAAAAAGATTTCCTATTTTCCCTTATCCTATCATTCTCTTGCATTCCTATCTATATTTGATCTTAATTTATATATATATATATATATATATATATATATATATATATATATATATATATATATATATATATATAAAAAAGTGTATATAAATATAAATAAATATATATATGTATAATTATTTATATATTATATGCGCGGTACTTATTAGAAAGCGCTCAATATCAGAAATAGAGCTAACATATTTGTTGGATAGATGTGAGTTTGTGACCCTGGGTTTCACGCTTTTACCGATCGTCAGACCAGGGTCACAAACTCACATCTATCCAACTATATATATATATATATATATATATATATATATATATATAAACAGATGCAAACTATCCCTTTAAGAAAAAATTAAAATAATTAAGTACAAAAATACAAGCCAGTTATTGAACCAGAGAAATGAAATTATACTTAAATGTCATCATAAAAATAAGTTTATATAGTCTTAAAAATAGACATTTATTTTGCATCAAACACCGAAAAATATATATTAGGTTTGTAACTATGTAAGTTTATATATAAATTATCTCCATATTGGAACTCCATTCCTCTCACTTGCTTCCCTGATAACTACAATCATCAAAAACCTAAATGCAACATCAGTCACCATGTTTTGTTGCGTTGATACCTGTACTTTTTTTCCTTTCTTCAATCCCCCCCCCTACACCCACTCTTTTCTCTCATTTCCACTCTCCATAACCCCCTGTGTGATAATGGCCCTTCTGACTTGCTTGGGTAAAAATGCTTAAAAAAACCCCCAAAACATTGAATAAAAAATAATTAGGGTACTGACAAAAGCATCTAATAAAATAATTAGAAAACTGAAAACAGCATCTACCACAATCAAAGGTAAAGCTCTCCCTACCAACAGCTAAAATAATTAAAAAAAATGCTCAATACAATATATATATATATATATATATATATATATATATATATATATATATATATAAAAAAGGCAGGATGTGTGTGTGTGTGTGTGTGTGTGTGTGTGTGTGTGTGTGTGTGTGTGTGTGTGTGTGTGTGTGTGTGAATGCACGGCCGCAATTTTTCGACGGATTTGCACCAAAATTTACATGCACATGCTCCATGTTAGCGGGAAGGCTAAGACTGACTTTGCATTTCCCAACTCCCATCGACAGTGGAAATAATCGATTTTTCATTCTTCTACGGCAGTTTTCATGTAGTTTGCAGCCATTTTCTACTGGTCAGAGTGAGAGCCGATAGCTGGCTGCCACGAATAGGCAGGAAGATTCTATTGGCTAGCATGAGAGCCAACAGCTGACTGACACGAATGTTAACTAGCATGCTAGCATGTAAAAAAATCGATAGCTGCATTCGTCACAAGTGGGAAAAATTTAAATCTGCATGGCACTTTACTCCAATTGGCTCATTCGCTTCAACGTTGATTCTGATTCCGCAGAACTGGGTTGGGTGTGAAAAAGTATTTGCAGTTAACATTCTTTTTTCATTCGGTTTTTCCAGTTACGAATCCATTTTTAAAGCTGATCGTTTTGTGTTCATTTTGTTTAGTTCTTTTTTCGTAACAGATTTAATAGAGCTTAGAAAAGAAGTAAGGCATATAGCAACATCAGCACGGCAAAGGGCACTCCTTTAACGGCAAGGAAGGGCAAAAATATTTTAAGTCAAGTGATAGCGAATTCTGTATGAGTCGTACGATTTTTGAATCAAGCACGGGCAACGCCAGGCTATGCTGCTAGTATATATATATAATTAATACACAATGAAATCCCAAATCACCTCATATGTGGAATAAGCTTATTTCAGCCGACAAAAAAAATATTATACCGTGGTTGAGTAAGACTGGCGAATTTTTTTTTTTTTCAAATAGGCTTATTCCCCATATTTTGTATTATTAGGATCCACTTAGATTATATACCAACAGATTTATTACCTTTACTATATATATATATATATATATATATATATATATATACAAACACACACGTACGCGTACACACACGCACACACAAACACTCATATATATATATATATATATATATATATATATATATATATATGACTTGTTTGTTTAGCCAGTACACAAAGGGAATGGAGATTATTTACCATCTCAAATCTTAGCTTAATCCCTGGCTAGAGCAGTGTGTACTTGGATTTAAAACTGGCTAGCAGTAGCTGATCAGTACTAAAACAAGATATACCTAGAAACGAGGACATTAGTAAATAATCTAAACACTTGAAAAAAAGTTATGCCGCCATCAACCTGAGATGGAACAAATACATTGAGTCAAAAGCTTCGTCCTCCGCAAGGAAATATGGCTCCCTGTGCACCGCCAGGAAATTTTTCTCGCCGGCGTCGATCCTTCAAATCTACAAATCAACCATTCGCCCTTGCATGGAACATTGCTGCCATATATGATCTGGAACCCCCTTCTGTTTGTCTCAAGGTCATTGATAAAATCCAGAGACGGATATGCAATGGAATTGGCCCTGATCTGGCATCTCGTCTGCAGTCGCTCTCTCACGGAGGTGCCGTCGCCTCCATCTGTCTTTTTAAGAAATACTTTCAATAACTGCTACGATGAGCTGCTTTCGCTGGTTCACAGACTTCATGAATTTAAGCGTTCAGTTAGGCTGGCATCTCGCTCTCGTCCTTTCACTGTCGAAATTGTTAAATATAGCCGTCTCTTCTACTCCAATAGATTCATGTCTCGCAGCTCTCGCTTGTCCCTTTTCTTCTTTTCCTGATAGATATAATCTCCAAATATTCAAATGTAATGACAATCGACGTCTTCAGATATATTGATCTATCCCCTATCCTTCTCTTCACACTTTCCTCTGTCACTCCTCTTTGCTCTCGCTCCAACTCGCTGTAACCCCTTGCGTGCTAGTGGCTTCCTGCCTTGCTTGGGGTGAAACGCTTTAAAAAAATAGCATGTGATCTTTAGGTTTGGTTTGTAACTAGTCTAGGAGAGGGGTAACCCTGAATACAGCACACGAGGAGAGCTGTTCGAAGATTTCGAGGCACACTTTGTGCAATTTCCCTGTTATCTGTTCCCCACCCCCCCAAAAAAATGTGGGTTTCTGCACATGGTCTCAGCACTATAATCAAAGCATACGTATATATAGTCTCGCGGTTCAGTTCGAAGTCTTGAATTGTTAGGCGCCCTTACATAATCGTTGTGAGAGTCGTGGCATATATATTATTTCCATAACAGATTGACGTGGCTGCAATGTTAGCAAGTTTGTTTCGCTATAACAATTACGATAGAGTAGTGAGTTTGATCCTCACTGGGTGGCTCATACTTTCGGCCTTGTGCCACATTTAAGCTAAGCTTAGAAAATAACCATAGATGCTAAGTTGAGAACGTCGACGCGGTGTAATGGATAGCAAGCTTGTCTCGCTAGAACAATTATAAATGATTAGTGAGTTCGATCCTCACTGGGTGCCCCATACTTTCATCCTTGTGCCACATCTAATTTATGCTTGGAAAATCGCTGGGCAATTCGAGGCGGTGTAATGGTTAGCAAGCTTATCTCGCTAGAACAATTGCGACTGAGTAGTGAGTTCGATCCTCACTGGGTGCCTCATAATTTCGGCCTTGTGCCACATCTAAGTTACGCTTGGAAAATCATTATATATTATTGAAATAACAGATTGACGTGGCTGGAATATTAGCAAGCTTGTTTCGCGAGAACACTTACGATTGAGTTTGATCCTCACTGGGTGGCTCATACTTTCGGCCTTGTGCCACAACTAAGCTCCGCTTAGAGAATAAACGTAACAAATTGAAATGTTGTCGCTGCACTGAGGAATGTTGGTGTTGCTCTCTTTCTTCACCCCTCTTTAATTGCTGTTTATTTAATCTCAGTCTCTTCTTTCTTTCTTTCTTTCTTTCTTTCTTTCTTTCTCCTCCCTTCCTTCTATCGATTACATTTTGTTCATATCTATCTATCTATCTATCTATCTATCTATCTATCTATCTCTCTTTTTATCTATGTTTTTAAGTCGTGTATATTTTAATAGCCTATATATGTTTTTCATCGTATATATTTAAATGCATTTACCAACAAAATTGAAAGGCGTCAGATAATTACTAATCGCCATTATAAATTCTTTTAATTTGGTGGTGTTTAGCTAAGAGTTATTTCCTGATAAAACACGCAAGTATAGTAGAGAGGACATGCTTGACTATTTCCAAAATGACGACAGACTCAGCTAATACGAGAATTAGTGCGCATGCGTAAGCATAAAGAGGAAGTGGTGTTTACACGCGCAGAAACGTAAAAAAAATTAAGTAAAAAAAATAAAACAAAAAAATAAAGCGAACGCTAAATTATCTCGGACTTATTTGTAGCCATTCTTACAATCTCCCCTGATTATACTGCCGAGTAAACTGCTAAGCAGTACAAGACGCCTGTTAAATAGTACAAGTATATACGTCTGTATTTATAGCAGACACACACGCAAACACAGACACACACACACACGTATATAAGCAGATGTATACGTATGTATAACACGAACACTGTATTAATTATGTATGTAAAGAAATATAAACTTATATGTATATGCATTTATCTATATCATGAAAAATATGTTTGCAATTAATTCATATTTCATTTAATTAATATTTCGGCATGAATGAGGTGTATGGGGATTTGTTTAAAATATTTAAAGAGGAAAAAAAGAGATAGAGGAAGTGACAGAGGAAAAGAAAGAAAGAAAAGAAAAAGAGAGAAAAGAAAGTATATAGAAGAAAAGCGGGAAACAAAAGAGGAAGAATGAAAGAATAGGAAAGAAAGTAAAGTCGAGAAAAAGAAAAAAAAATGAATAACTTGAAATGAAAAAAAAAAGGAAGAAAAGAGAAGGAAAAGGAAAAAAAAAAGGAGAAAAAAAAAGAAAGTTAGGAAGAAAATAACGAGATAGAAACGAATAAACTAACTTGAATGAAATATTAGGTTGGTGCAAAAATAATGACGTAATAATGTCGTTTTTTGACGTTAAAAATACGTTAAAAAAACGACATTATTACGTCATTATTTTTGCACCAACCTAATAAAATGGGGAAGAAGAAAACGAGGAAAATAACGAAAAGTTAGGGGCTTTTTAAATGTGACAAAGAGAGAGAACGAGGCAAGGAAAAAGAAAGAGACAAAGAGAGAAAAGAAAATATGCAATTGAAAGAGAAGCGGCAATTTTTTTATATATCAAAATAAAATATTAAAAACAAATCTTTTCTTAACTTTTCATCCACTAGCTATCACGTTGAAACACCGGTTCTCATCCGATCACCGAAGTTAAGCAACGTCGAGCCTGGTCATTACCTAGATGAGTGACCGCTTGGGAAAACCAGGTGCTGTAAGCGTGGCTGTACGTGTGGTGTAATGGATAACGGCTCGGGATTGTTAATCGGAGTGCCGTGTTCGAATTTCATTCGGGTTCGTTGCATTCACTTAGGCAAATACCCTTAGGTGATCAGGAATCGAAACGAGACACGACCAAGCGTGTCACATCCGCCTCTATAAACGCGCTACGGTTATGGCTCATTTCTCCCTCAAGGTTTTCGTTCAACTCTTTACAGACCGAGGCAAAAGAAAGAAAGAAAGAAAGGGAAGAGAAAAAGCGAAATAGACAAAGAAAAGGCAAGAGAGAGAAGGAAAAGAAAAGGGGGGAAAAAGAAAAGGAAATAAAGAAAAGTAACAAGAGTGAAAAAGGATTGAAAGAATAAAACGAAGAGCACTTAGGTAAAGTACTTAGCGAATTTGTGTGAATGGATAGCAAAACAAAGATACAAAGGGATGTTAAAAAGTCAAAAAAGAAGTCGTGGGGAGCCGTGATCACCCACATCTTTAAAGAACATGAAGCCTAAAAAAAATGAAGAGAAACGTTTTAAAATATACAATTCAAAACCTTTAGATGTTGGAGTTTGTGTAGTCACCGAAAAAGTTTAGCCTGGCAAGCCGAGAGGATACTTGGCGAATCATTCAAATGGAAGACGTATGTTGCCATAAAATTAAACATTCATAATTTTGGAGATTTATTACTTCTCGTGGGAAAAAGCAATCATTAGAGTAATCAAGCACATGTACTCGTTACTGTGTGTGTGTGAATATATATGTATACTTATGTGCATTTAGATAGATACAAGTGTGCATCAATAAATCTGCAGACTGACAGGTATTTAACAGTATTTTGATCTGAAACTTCCATTGTATAGCGTTTGAAATCCTCCTCCTCATCATCGCTATGACCGAGAGTATTCGTAGGGTTGCTGTGAAACTGAGCACCCGACTATTTCTCTTTACACATATCTTAGTTGAAAGCTGGATACGTATTCATTCATGTGTTAGCGCGTCTCGGACAAGTAGACCTGACGGGAATGAGCGCTCACCCGCATTCTTATAAACAGAACATACATTTGATACCTTCCAGAGATTTGCGGGGGATTTGTCCTTCAAGCAGCGGTTAAATAGTCTTGCTAAATTCAGGAATAACTCAGGCTTAATATTCTTAAGGACAACCAATGGGATTTTATCCGGACCGGTAGTCTTCTTAGTCAAAACTTTTAATAAGTCTTTCAGACTTCCCGGACTGTAATAAAAATATTATTGAGATTCTGCTCTATGAGCCGGGGTATGTCGAGGAGGAAATGACCTTTGTCATCTAACGTGGAGTTAGAGGCAAAGATCTTGGCGAAGAGCTTTACCTTATATGACAATGATGAGTCATTTTTTTGCCTCTATTTTTTTTTTGTAGATCTTCCCGGTATCCAAGTTGTTTGTTTTCGACATTGGCCTGACTGCTTGTGCGTAGCTACTCTTTGCATTTTCTAGAACTTTCTTGCAATGATTGTGAGCAGTTCTGAATACAGCATCGCCTACTACACCGTACCTTGCAAAGGATAGATATTATAGTAGTGGTTACGATGACCTATGGCTGCAGCGCATTTAGGAATGAACCAGGGCTGGCTGTTCGATTTTTGCTGGATTTTTTCTAGAGTATAAATCTCTCCATTCTGAAATGTGGACGGAAGTTTTGAAGAACTCTTAGAGAGGAACTTCCGCTATGTAAGATCTGAAGCTGTCCAAGTCGGCTTTCGTGTGCCGAAAAATCGTTCTGTGGAACGGCACATCCACTTTGGCGTCGTTCCTCGAGGAACTACAGAATAATTCATAATTACATACGCTTGGTGGATGTTTTTTATTTTTGCATGAATGGTAATGACAATGATTATATTAGCTATTTCATTATAAAGAATCACACGGTATTCATTGACCGAGCAGTCAGATGAAATTTATAAAATCTTTCTCTTAAAACAATTTTTCAGGAAAATAGTTTTTTTTCGGGTTCAGTCACTTTTTTTTTCTCAGTATTAATGGGGGTTTCCTTCCTAACATTTGCTTTGAATTAGTGTGGAATCTCAAGATCTTGATTATATTATTATTTTCTCTTCGAGTTTGATGTACTGTCATTTCAGCTGCTGCTGCTGTTGAAAGTCGTTAAGTGACGTAGTTTCTGTTATCTGGTAGAGTTTTTTTTTATTTGTGATTCTGTAGCGTCAGTCCACAAGGTTAGAAGAATGAGTGGCTTCACGAAGATCCACAATTTTTTTGAAATACATTTTTTTCAATCTCTATCATCTTTGTTTTTAAATATATCCCATATTGTAAGAATGGTAAAACGTTGTACGAATCTGGACGTAAATGTACTGTGGCTGAACTAGTAATAAAATCACTTTGTAGATATTTCCATCTTAGGGAATTATTTTCTCTTTTAATTAGAGTAACATTTTTTTTTATGTCAAAATTGTGCTCAGTTTCGTTCAGGTGAACAACCAATGCGTTTTGTGTGTTGCTTTTTAAAATGTCTCTTTTGTGTTCGTACAGACTTTTGTTTATACTTATATATATATATATATATATATATATATATATATATATATATATATATATATTATATATATAAAGTTTTTAAACAACAGACTTTTGTTTAAACTTTTATTTAAATATATATATATATATATATATATATATATATATATATATATATATATATATATGTGTGTATAAGTTTAAACAAAAGTCTGTACAAAAATAAAAGAGACATTTTAAAAAAACAACACACAAAATGCATTGGTTTTTCACTGTAGCGAAACTGAGCCCAATTTTGACACAAAAAAAATGCTACTCTAATTAAAAGGGAAAATAATTCACTAAGATGAAAATGTCTAGAAAGTCCTTTAATTAATATATATATGTATATATATATATATATATATATATATATATATATATATATATATATTCCATCTGACAATAACTCGAATATAAGGATCTTATTATTCAATAATAAGTTAATGTCTCATTAAGTTCTGTTAGCGAAGTGATTTCTGCCATTAATCACATGGACATAACTATTTAATTCTCTCTATAAATTGTGTCTTTTATTATATATATATATATATATATATATATATATATATATATATATATATATATATATATATATATATATATATATATAGGCGTGTGTGTAGAATGTAATCCACTTATTCGATGAAATATGCAAGTAGGATATGCTAGGCTATTTTTTTTTTAATAAATCACGATGAAGCATATTTATAAATGTGTGCAGAGAAGAAAAAGTCGAAAATGGAGAAAAATTCGTCGAGCTGACGCAAGGGAATTTGCGTAGGAGTCAAAGACAGGCGCATAAAATGACAACTATCGAAATTGTTTTCCTCGTGTCGCCGTCGGTGACACATTTGTTTTCATGCCATTTGCATCATAGACTTTAGATGGAACGCACCAGAAAAAAAAAGGCGATCTTGAGATTCCCTCCTCCTCATCCTCCTCTTGCTAGTCTCTTTATTTTCTTATTCTACAATTGTTTTTACGGCAAATACACTTCTACAAACAGGGAGGAAGATACACAATGCAGAAAAGCACTGAGTAGGTGTCTGCAAATTTACAAAACTTAATTTCCCACGGAGTCAGAAATCTGGTTTACGTACCTAACCAAAAGGGCCGACATATATTCATTATCTTTTTTCCACTTTTCCCTTTGCTTCCATACATACATACATATTTACATCTTTTTTTTAGAAAATGTATTTGCATTGTTAAATCTGGGGGAAAAAAACCCACTTTCCCATGATAATCTGTATGATGTAAATCGTTTGGATCTCATTAATTGTAATTTACTTATATGGTCTATAATAAAAATTATATTGAGCTCTCTTTGGGGATCAGTTTTAATATTTTATATCAATAGGATCTACTTCGATTACTTATCCACGCATTTTTTTTTTTTCCTAAATATATATATATATATATATATATATATATATATATATATATATATATATATATATATATATATATATATATATATATATATATATATATATGAATGATAAAATATAGTTCAAAGGTATGCTATATTTATGGATTAAAGTGCTTAATATCAGGGATACAGCATGTGTAAATATAAACGTGGTCATTAAAGTGAACATCCGGAGACGACAGTCTATTTCCTGCCTATACACAATCATCAGGTATATATATATATATATATATATATATATATATATATATATATATATATATATATAGTTGCGTTCTAGTCGTTTGAAGATTACGAGAACCTTAGACTTGCGTAATGACTCGGGCTGTCCTTTGCTAGGAGTTGACGTTGTGAAACTTTTTTTTTTTGCCCGGTCTAGGTAATATGGACGTTGACCACTGAGTTTGCCTTTTGTTTTTTTCGTTTTTCGTTTCAATGCTCGGAATTTTTATTTTTTAAGGTGTGAGATCCTCTGGCCAGTTGTCTGTTGGATACACCAACTTAGTTGTATTGCTAGCAGTAACACACACGCAAACACAAACGCACCCCCATATATATATATATATATATATATATATATATATATATATATATATATATATTGTGTGTATTTAGGCAGCATATTTTCATTTATACACGTTTCATTAAATAATATAGACAACTCTAACATTTTTAGGCATTTAAAACAACATGCCTGCCCGCACACACAATTCCGTAAAATACTTGTCGAAAACACAACTATACTTCGACATGAAAACAATAGACAAAAACTAAAAATACTTGAAGCATTATACATCAAACAGTTAAAACCCAACCTAAACAAAATCAACTATGGAATCTCTACAAATATTCTTAAATGTCTATAATTTCTATAATTGGTAACAGAAGCCATTGGTTTATACCAACGGCTTTCCTTATTTCATTCTACAATTCACTCTCGTGTAGTCATGTGTGACGTCATGAGATGCGGTGCGATTTTCGCTTCTAGCGTCTTATATGCGCGTGTTCATCGTTGCTTAGTGATCCACTATGTAAACAAAAACAATGACAGACTATCATCGCTGTCGTGTCCGTATATTGTTTGATATGTTTGTAATTACATCTTTGATAATGGCTTGAGTAAGCCGAAAGCTTAGATTTTATTAAAAAATAATGGATAAATATTGTGAATTTCTTTTTTCGGTTAATGATAATGTTACCAAACTTATCAGAAGATACGAAAAAATTTTACATAAAATAAATAGAAAACACTTGTCTATATTATTTAATGAAACGTGTATAAATATATATATATATGTATGGTTGGATAGATGTGAGTTTGTGACCCTGTGTTTCACGCTTTAGCGATCGTCAGACAAACAGGTTTTGTCTGACGATCGCTAAAGCGTGAAACCCAGGTCACAAACTCACATCTATCCAACCAAATATGTTAGCTCTATCTCTGATATTGAGCGCTTTTAATAAGTATTATATATAATATATAAATAATTATACATATATATATTTATTTATATTTATATACATTTTCACACACACACACACACACACACACATATATATATATATATATATATATATATATAGTTTAATATAGACCAATGTTTTGAAAATTCCTGCTTTCTACCGACCGGTAATAATGGATACCCCCCACAAAAGTAAGAGAAAACTTAAAGTTCGTGGTGTGGAAATTTAAAAAAAAAACAAAACTTTTTTAATCATTTCAACCCCTGAGCAAGGCGGGAATGTCACTGGTACACAGGGGTTACATACAGGGAGTGAAAGTGGGAGAAAGAGATTGAATAGGGTGGGTTGAAGAAAAAGACAAAAGATGAATGGGATTCAATGAAGATAGAAGATGGTGATTGTCGTAACAGTAAAATTTTTGAAGATTATAGTTATCAAGAAAGCAAGTAAACGGAAGTGTGAGAAAAGAAACTGTTGGAGTAGAAGTGGGAGTTACATTTAACTATTCAACAGTAAATGGGTGGGACCTAGATGCCAGTTAAATTCATGTAGACGTGGCACCAGGGAAAAAGTTCCTCAGAGCAGCTACCATGAAAATATTTGTAGAAAAGACAGAGAGAAGGCATATTTAATATAGACAAACCCATGGGTAGCGCTATAGAAGAAGCTGCTCGTGCAAATCATCAAAGACGTCATAAATTATGAATTCTATGTTATTAAGAAGACAAATGGAACTTGTCCAAAAAATGATTTTATAAAGTGCAGAGATCGTCTGTTAAAAGTTGAAAATTGTTATGCATAATGTTATTAATGTCTCAAGTATAAAATACGTGTGCACATATTTTAACAAAAGTAAGAGACTGGGCCAATTCTGTCTTGGAGCAGGACCAGGATAATTTGGAAAAGCCGACGTAGATGGGTACTCAAACTAGTATATATATATAAGATATATTGTAAAGTGTATACAAAACATTTATTATGCGTACGAAATGATGATAATCATACATATTTGACACATTTTTTCTTCTTGCGCAGTCACGCTCTATGTAACACATGTCAACACTTTGATTTGATTTGAATTCCTACATCGCAATAAATAAATAAATAAATAAAATAGTACTAGGTTGTAAGGCAGTCGAGTCTTGTCTACCACATTGACAACATCGAGTTCTTGCTAATGTCGAAGCCTGTAGAAAGTAATGCGACAATAACAAGAAAATAAAATTAAAATAAAGGCAGTTTATAAACAGTTCTGACTCCGAGTGTAAAACTAAAATAAAAAAAAAAAAAAAAAAAAATAATAATAGCAGACAAATCATGTTGCTTGGATTTTACTAAAATAAAATCCTCATAGTATTTACTTGTTATCGATAACATTTTTCATCAAGATTTACAAACTCTACGTTTTGTTCAATTGAATTTGTAGGTCTGATGATTTGGATCGTGATTACGATCCAATGTAATAAATTATAACCATGGAATATTAGTGTTTGAGCCTTTTATGTGTATATATATATATATATATATATATATATATATATATATATATGTGTGTGTGTGTGTGTGCTTGTATATATATGTATGTGTATGTATATATATATGTGTGTATTTTATATATATATATATATATGTATATATATGTATGTATGTGCATATATGTGTTTATATATATATATGCGTGTATATACATGTGTCTATATATATGTGTGTGTCTATATATATGCGTGTGTGTGTATATATATCTGTTTTTTTTTATTTATGTGTGCGCATATATATATGTGTGAGTATATATATATATATATATATATATATATATCTATATATCTGTCCGTCATATAGCCTGACGTGCCTTAACCGTTTCGGCCACAGAGGAGCGTTCGGTTGGCTAGGTCGATTTTACTGTCTTTAAACTTTCATCTTCCATGAATCTCTCACGTACATTCATATCTGCTCATGGCGTATCAAATGTAAACAAATGACGTCACACATTATGAAATGGACGAAGTCCGACAATTATTTTAAGACATATAATGTCATGTAATGTCTTATAATAAACAGTATTAAACAACATGTTCAAGAAATTTTCATATGACAGTTCATTATAGGATACAGATTCGATTCCTATCGGAGGACGAAAATTCTCTATGAAAATTTCTCGGACATTCAGGCCGGTAAATGTTGTTTAATACTGTTTATTATAAAAACAGAGCATTTACTTAAATATTTGTATCTATAAAAAGAATGTATAAACTTAAAAATGTCTTAAAATAAAATCATTTGTTCATGTGACTGAAACGGAATTTGAACATTCTCAGGAGAGTTGTGAATTCTGAGGCGATCTAGAATTACTTGCTCTTGCTGCCGACATGTATTCTTTGGAACATATTTCTCCAATATACAGAGAGCGATAGATAAATTGTCGTCTAAATTACGCATGAAAATGAAAATAACAGATATCTCATTTTAACAGATATATTTACCAATATTACACAAAATATCTTAAAATACTAAAGGGTAAATATATTTAATAAAATCGCCACTGCCTTCAACCACGGCCTCCAGACGACTTCGGAATCCCCTGCAACATTTCTGGACGATCTCCTTGATGTTGTTGAATACTGCCATAATCATAGCCATCTTTGGTGTTACAAGCAGTTTTGTTGGTCTCTTGCTCTGGTGTGCTCCACACATAATAATCAATGAGGTTGCAGTTAGGTGGCCAGATACAAGAGGTGATATGGTCGCAGAAATTAGTCTGCTACCCATGACTGGGTTTTCTACTTTTTGGGCATGGTGCAGAGTCTTGTTGCCAAATATAGCGTGTTCCAGCGGTCACCCTCTTGATCCAGGGCAGCACTACCTCCTCAAATCACTTGATGTAGGCCTTCGTGTTGAGTCTGAGGCCCTCACCAAGAAATTCTGGAGTTCTTTTCTTATCAGAACGATCAGAGTGAGTTTCCCGTGCTGCCGTAACTTCGTAATCACCATGAGACTCATTCAACTCTTTTCGAATCTTCTGTACTGTCCTCTGAAATGTTCGTATTGGAGCTTCTTGCGCGAATGCCAAGCAGTAAAAAATGCCGTTTCCAAATTTCTCGAGAATTGAATTGCGTCATAGTGTTCTGTTTCTCAAAGACTGCACCCAACTGACCCTACTATACTGTGCAGTCGCCCAAATCAAAAACAAACAACGCGCATGCGCGAAATAAAAAATATAAAATGGCGACAATTTACACTGTTATTTTTATCCAACTACATAGACCAGCCTGAATATGCGAGAAATCTTGTCAGAAAAATATGCCTCCTCCAATAGGATTCGAACCAGCACCTGGGAAGTGCCTAACCGCTCGGCCACGTAGGACTTACTGACAGACAAAGCCCAAATAGTACCTTTAGAATACTCACTCTCTACCGATCGTATCCTAACTTAAACACAGATAATTTATTTTTAGTAAATGGATACAATCCGACATATTGTTATTTTTAATTTATTTTGTTTAACTGTTATTTTTTTAAAGATACTCATATTCGAATAGAAGCTCTGTTTTTTTTTAATTAAACAGTATTTTTATCCAGCTACATCGACCAGCATGAATATTCCCGAAATCTCGTCAGGAAAAATATGTGCACTCCTACAGGATTCGAACCTGCATCTCCTTTAAGGGACTGTCACTGGATCTGACATGCCTAACCGCTCGGTCACGTAGGACTTCAAACAAAGCCCGAATAATGCCTTTTGAACACAGACACTCTCTGCCGATTCTCGAATATATATAGATATAGTGATAGATAGATAGACGTGTGTGTGGAGGGTAATTGTTTATGTGAGGGTGGGGTTTTCTCTTATATTTATATGTTCCGAAAGATATACAAACAAGTGGCGCTAGTAACAGTTGCTGAGATCCGTAAATTTCAAACACTTTATCTCTCTTAATGTCATCTCGATGTGAAGTAAATCTCTTTGATTCGCACTAATTATTTCCAGAGATTTTCGTCTCTCAATCAAACTGACATACGATACGATCACGTGACCTCAATAGCGGCTATAAGCTGAAGAGACACAGTCAGTCGAGGAAAAGTTATGGCCGGTCCAGCGTCTTTAACGAGAAACACAAGCCAACGATGCAGAAGAAAATCCCAAAGCCAAATGGCGCGGAGAGAACGAAAAGTAAAATATCCATGGAGGTGGCGTGAGCAGGAAGAAACGAGACCGGAAACGGAAAGAAGAAAGAAATAGAAACAAGACGAATTGACCAAGTCTTATGAGTGTGTTAAATTTCTACTGTACACAACTCTTAACATAGTCATTACTTTACACATGGAGTGCTTTATCAGTGACTCTCAAAATGGATGATTATTACCACGAGAATAAGGGCATAAGCACGTCCTATTAAAAGAGACTCGGTTGAAATTCTTCTTCTCTGTATTGTGTCCCTACAGGACGTGGGTGAACACGGCTCTCCAGAAATTCCTATCCCTCATATCCCTTAGCAACGATTCTTCCATTGCCAACCCCCCGCCCCGCGTCACGTTTCGCCATCTATTCACGCAGCTTGTCAGGTATTTAAACTTCTGCAAGCAAAGAAACGAGAAAGCTTCTTTAGAAACAAAGAAAAAGGCTACTGTACTATTACGTAATATCATTCCTCCCATATGGCAGTGAATGTTGGACAAGTTCCTCAAAGATGAAGAATAAACTTGAGGCAACAGAAATTTGCTTCCACAGAAACATGCTGAGAATACCACGGTGTGAACATGAGCAACGAGGAAGATTTAGAGAAAATGGAAACAAAGAGGAAACTTATATTCAACACCAGAAAGTGGTAATTAAAATTTCTAGGGCACTTCATGAGGGATTGGAAAATTTAACACACAAAGGACATGATGACTGCGATAGTAATGCAACAATGACAAGAAAAACAAAAAACAAAAATACAGACAGTTTATACACAATTCAGAATCCGACTGGAAAAGTAAAATAAAACAAAATTAAACTGACAAATCTTGTCGCTTGTGTGTGCGTGTGTACAAGCTTAAAAAGTGACCTATCGGGCGGCATTTAAGCTATCTCCAGCTTCTCTTGATTGGGCCTTCATTATAATAGGTAGATTTAGATTCGACAGGCAACAATAAACTACAAAAGAACTGAAAATTGATCTCTGCATTTAAGTATTGCATTAATATTTAAGCCTGCCTTTTAAAAGTTCAACGATAATGCTTCTGTCGCCATTTTAATTTAAAGACAATTTCATCTACGTAGCTTCTTAATTCCCGTACAAACAATTATTTTTATTTCATGACTGACTTTCACCGGATTTCGCAACTAATTTCGTTTGTCCCCACATTTATTCCCACATTATAACCATTGTTATTGTAAAAAAAAAAATCGACACAAAAATCACGTAAAACATCACCGTAAACAATCGAAAACTTTGGAATGCAAAATTTTAGGATTACCGGTTTAATCCGGCTCGAAATGTTTTTAATTAGTTCACGGAGTCGGCCCGATTCCAAAATGGTATATGTTGGTCTACGGCCTCTAGGAGTAAAGTTGAAAACACCGACAATTTTATTTTGAAATACTGTAATGCGAGTCAATAATTTTTTCATTTGAACATGAGCTTTTGAAAGTTAGAGATTTGTGCTTTTTTATTTGTTTGTATTAGTTTAGAAGCCAAGATGGCGTTATACGAAAACAATCGCATGATTGAAAACTCGGGAACCAAAATTTAAGGATTGCGGATACAGATCTGGCCCGGAATGTTTTTAATTTGCTCACAGAGTCGGTCTGATTCCAAAAGGGTATATCTTGAGCTACAGCCTCTAGAAGTAAAGTTGAAAAATGTAACACAGTGACACTGAAATTTGCATTTATTATATATATATATATATATATATATATATATAGATAGGTTGGTGCAAAAATAATGATGTATTAATGTCGTTTTTTGACTTTAAAAATACGTCAAAAAACGACATTATTACGTCGTTATTTTTGCACCAACGTAATATATATACGAACAAAAATTTTATAGCACAGAATTTATATATTCTTTAAAAAATGACGAGCGCATTCTTTTTAAAAACAACAGTTCACATCCAACCTTTCTTCAGAAAGATTCGTTGGAATAAACAAAACAAACATACACAAAAAATAGTCATAAAATGCGAAAAATTGAATATACATATATATATATATATATATATATATATATTATATATATATATATATATACATATATATATATATAATTTTTATTATACATGTGACATATATATTTTCACATTCTCACATATATATATATTCTCTCTCTCTCTCTCTCTTACATATATATATCATAAACAAACAATTTATACAAATAATTAAATAATGTTAATGTGATTAATGACGGAATCACTTCGCTAACAAGACTCAATGAGACATTAAATTTGTATAAATTCCTTGAATAATAAAGTACTTGGTATGTGTCTTCCATTTGGCAGCAACTTGAATATAAGGATCTTATTGCTATTTAATTCTTTGTATAAATTGTTTCTTGATGATAAAAAATACAAGCTGCACACTCTAATATATATATATATATATATATATATATATATATATATATATATGAAGAAATATAGTCTTAATATGTGCTATATTTATGGGATAAAGTGCTCGATATCAGAGATAGAGCGTGTGTAAATATAAAAGTTATATCATGCTATATGCGTGTGTAAATATATAGTGATATCATGCTATATAAAAGTGATATCATGCTATATGCAATCGTCAGGCCTGACGATTGCATATAGCATGAATCCTCGTTTTTCTCTCCCCAACTATGGGTAAATAGCAGGACAGGTCGTGATCTATAGACTTGGATGGCAACTGGTCTATCGCAGAAAGAAATGGCAACCTACTGCAGGAAAAAATCTGCCTCATCAGTCATGTATTGAAAGACACATGATCGCCTAAGCGTGAATGGCACATAACTGACTGAAACGGAAACGTCCATTCACGATTTGTATGAAATTGAAACAAACCGCGAGGGATAATGTTGTTTAGCCTTTCCTTAAACCTTTTATCTCACCTTAATTTTTGTCCTGAATTCATAAATTCTTCCTCTTTCTTGTATTGCTTACGGTCATATGACGTTGAAACAGCGGTTCTCCTTCGATCACCGAAGTTAATCAACTTTAAACCTGATCAGTGCCTAGATGGGTGACCACCTGAGAATACCAGTCGCTGTAAGCTTGGGTGTGCGGGTGGTGTAATGAATAACAACACGGAATTGTAAATCAGAGAGCCGTGTTCCAATTCCAATCGGGCTCGTTATATTCACTTACATGCAAATAAACTTGAGAAAGGTATGAAGCGACCCCTCCCCTCCAATAGCTATGGGTTAATTAGCATCAGTAAATCATTATCATCTTAAAAAAAAGAATAAAATCTTTTACAATCTAAAAATATTTTCTGGCTTTAAATAACTTACAAAGGTTGATAAGCCGTAAAAAAACAAATCACTCAAATTAAATCAATATCTTTCTTGTACTCATAAATCCTTTGTCTCTCCTTTTCTTTCATTCATGCTTTTAAATTTCGTCCCTTTTCTTCATTTGCTTGTGTTTATTTTATTTCATTCTTATCCACAGTCTTTTTCGATTACACATTTCCTTTCTTTCTTCCTTTCTTTTCTTATTTTTGCACTTTACTTATTTCTATCTTTCTTTCTTAACACATTTGTAGGCCTTCATCAAGAGCCTTTTATCAATGAAATAAAATTTTTGGGAAATCTTGATTGTAATTATTGTCATCAAATAACTAATAAGTCATATTCTTTGGTTCTGTAGAAAAAAAAAATGGCATCCTAAGAAAAAATTAACCGAAACATCTCATATGAACAGCATAATGAGAATGGATTGAATTAAAGTTTTTGTCTACAACAGTCATCTGAAGATGGTCAGAAAAGCAATGGTTGTAATATTGATACTCTAATAAACAAGGACAGTAATCCAAATACATCCCCCATATACATATATATATATATATATATATATATATATATGTGTGTGTGTGTGTGTGTGTCTGTGTGTCTGCGTGTGTGTTTTGAATAATAAAATATTATATATATATATATATACATGTATATTATTTTATATACGCAGTACTTAGTGGAAAGCGGTCACTATCAGTGATAGAGCTAACATAATAAGTTGTATGGTAAACAGGAAAAGAAATATAATTTGGTTTTTACCCACCATTCAACAAAATTGTAAGAATAAACATCAGCAGGGCATTCCTAAATCTAATAAAAACATTACTCCCCCGTAACCCTTTAGCAAAAATATTTAATAAAAACACCTTAAAAACTAGCTACAGCTTCACCAAAAACATAAAACAAATAATAAAATGCCACAAAAAAGAATAATAAGAACTTGCAATTGTGTAATCAAATACCCACCAATGCAAACCACATACATACTACAAGGAAACTGCCTACAAATGAACATAATATACAGAGCCAAAGTAAACGCAAACATTACTAAAATGAATTACATTGGCGCCACAGAAGGGACATTAAAACAAAGAAAATATACTCACGACCTCTCATTCTCTAACAGAAAATTCTCCAACAGCACCACACTATCCTTATACATATGGCAACTAAAATACAAAAACATAACACCAAAAATAAACTGGGAAATCATGAAGACTGCACCTACCTACAATGACATATCAAAGAGTTGCCTACTCTGTCTACACGAAAAAGTGGCAATAATCTGCCACACTCAACAAAAGTCCTGACCTCCTCTACCGACAAGGCTGAATGCTTTGCTCGAAAATTTTCATTCAATTCGTCGCTCGACTCTTCCGGTGTACCCATAACCGACTTCCCTCTTAGAACTGAGGCCGTATTGAGTGGGTTAAACATAACCCTATCTTTGGTACTGGCCGTTATCTCCAATTTAGAAGGCTAGTGGTGGATACGGGATACCAGCCATTGTCTTGAAGAAATGCGCGCCTGAACTGGCGCCCGCCCTTTCTAAACTATACAACTACTGCCTCAAAGAATCTTGTTTTCCTGACTGCTGGAAGTCCTCTTCGATCATTCCTGTCTTCAAGAACTCCGGCGACCCCTCTGACCCTTCCAACTACCGTCCTATCAGTCTCTTTCCTCTCTTCGGCAAAATCTTCGAAGCCCTAATCAATACCGAGGTGGTTAACCACCTCACATCTCATAATCTGCTCTCAGACAAGCAATATGGTTTCCGCTTTGCCCGATCTACAGCCGATGTGCTTACGGCCATCACTGAAACAGTCTACCGAGCTCTTCAAAATAACAGGGAAGCCCGAGCCGTGGCACTAGACATTTCCAAAGCATTTGATAGGGTTTGGCATGCCGGCCTTCTTCGCAAACTCCAGGGTTATGGCATTACAGGTCGATTATATTACCTAATACGATCATTCCTGTCAAAACGTGAATTGAAGGTCGTTCTCAACGGATTCTCCTCCAGTTCCTATCCCACGAACGCAGGTGTTCCTCAGGGCTCCATCCTAGGCCCCATCTATTCATCTACATAAATGACCTTCCTGACGCCATAACTTCCCAAGTTGGCATCTACGCGGATGACACCACAGTTTATTCCTGCCTCAAAAACAAATCTAGTCTCGCTGACAAAACTCACCTGGCCGTGCGTCTCGAAAAGGACCTCCAATCAATTATGAACTGGGGCATGAATTGGCTGGTCAACTTCAACGCTTCTAAGACAAAACTGCTCTCTATTAATCACCACAGAGAGCCTTCCCTTCCCTCCATTAGAATGTCTGACGCTTAACTTCTCGAGAGCAACTCTCTGCGGCTTCTCGGTCTCACGTCGACTGCTGACCTGAGATGGAATAAATACATTGAGTCAATTGCTTCATCCACCGCAAGGGAAGTTGGCTCCCTGAGACGCGCCAGGAAGTTTTTCTCCCTGGAGTCGATCCTCCAGATCTACAAATCAACAATTCGCCCTTGCATGGAGTATTGCTGCCATATATGGTCTGGTGCCTCTTCTGTTTGCCTCGGGGTTCTTGATAGGCTCCAGAGGCGGATGTGCAATGTAGTTGGCCCTGCCCTGGCGTCTCGTCTACAGTCACTTTCTCACAGACGCACCGTCGCCTCTCTCTGTCTGTTTTACAAATACTTTCATGGCAATTGTTCCGAGGAGCTGCATTTGCTGGTTCCCAGACTTCATAAGTTCAAGCGCCCTACGAGGCTGGCATCCCGCTCTCACCCCTTCACTGTCGAAACTCCTAAATGTAGCCGTCTCTTCTACTCTAATAGCTTCATGTCTCGCACCTCTCGCCTGTGGAACTCCCTTCCCTATTCCTGTTTCCCTGTGAGCTATAATCTCCAGCTATTCAAGTGTAATGTCAATCGACATCTCCAGTTGCCTTGATCTATCCACTACCCTCATCCTTTCTTCTATCACTCCTATCTGATCTTGCTCCAAACTTTCTGTAACCCCTTGCGTCCTAGTGGCTTCTCGCCTTGCTTGGCGTGAAATGCTTAAAAAAAAGAAAAAAAAAAGGAATTATTAAACCTTAGCTCGGAAATAATTTCAAAATGCAGACACGAAAACAAATATCTATTATCACAGTTCATATCAAACGGATAACACCTACATCTTAACTGAACACAACCAGGAATGAAACTATATAAAATGATACCAACAATACCACCACACCCCCTAACGCAACCACCACCATAACAATCAAGTTAGACCGATAAAACTATCCATACCATTACCTACACTACCGTCACTCTTACCTTTCACTTCATAACCATCTTCTCTACCACCATTACTGCTTTTTAACACCGCCATTGTTATTATCATCTTCATTATTGTTATAATATATGTATTATTATCATCATCATTATCAATTATTATTGTAACCACGATTGTCATTATCGCCCACTCTTTTTTAATTCCGTCATTAAGGCTAAATTTACCGTTAACACATCAATATTCCGGCTAAGGCAGTGGAGAACTTTCAGAGGGAAAAATTAACAGGAGCTAACTGATAACTGACATCCATTAAACATGGCATGTGGAACTAGAACAGTCGACCCCAGTGAGCGAAATAAAGGGTTCGGTTCGACAATTCAACCGCCTGAAGAAGGCCGGAGCGTACAACGGCCGAAACGTTGAGATAAATATGGCGACAAAGATGAGGACAATAGTCCGAATGATGTAAATAATGTACATCAATATCTATTATTAACATTATCAATAGTAATTAATATCACAGCTATTATCACTACCAGCACAGTCACAACCGTCAACAACACACAAGCAGTTGGTATTGAAAATACAAGCATCATCACCACCATGAGCATAAACAGAATTCAGCTTCACCAAAGTGGTAGTGAAAAAGCCCAAATCGATAATAGTGTATGTGCGCGTTTATACATGTGTGTGCATATGTGTGTGGGAGGTAGTGTAAGTTTCTTTGACGACCCATGCGGTAGATCTGAAAAGCGTCAAGAACACCCCTATCCGCTCCCTGTTGAAACGAACATCGCTACACATAAAAAGCTAAGGTCATGACACCGAAATAGAATTATAACTGCGTATATATATGTAAGCCAAGAACGCATGGACATATATCTGCGCCTAGCTTTGAATTGCTTATATGGATGTGTTGGTGTGAACTAAAATGCGTACATCTGTATGTATGTGTCTATGCGTATCATGGAGCCACCCCAAACAAACGCAGATTCCCCCTCCCGCCACCAAAAATAGACAAACAAGCATAAAAAGATCCAATTTTTAAAAAATAAAAAATAAACCAGTTGGTCTGATGGCTGCAAAAGCATGAAACCCAGGATCACAAACTCATATCCATACAACTTATATTATATATATATATATATATATATATATATATATATATATATATAGAGAGAGAGAGAGAGAGAGAGGGAGAGCGAGAGTTAGTCATTTAAGTCAGAGAATGAGAAGAATTCTTTGAAGATTAAAAGAACAGATGTCAGGATGACAGAAAATGGCGACTGACGTTGCATTGGAATTTTCGAATATATATATATATATATATATATGATAGATTCTGGAGAGAAACGTTGTCTATCACGACACAGTGAACCTACATTTTGAGGAGTGGAGTTGAGTCACGGAACGGATATTCATTTAGAGTAAGTGAATTTTTCAATTTAATACATACATACATATATATATATATATATATATATATATATATAAACAAAAAACAAATATTTGGTTAAATTTTAGTATGTGAGTCGGTCTGAGAATTTTCGGCACTTATGCTATCTAGCTAGCTATGAATATATAAGCTTTTTATTAATTAGCACTGTTCATTAATTGCTTGGAAGCTGTTAGAAAACATAACCCAAAAACTGTACACATAAGATTTAGTATAAATTGATATTACAACTTTTGTCTTAATGCCGCTGTGATTACATTAGAAATAATCATATTTGATTAACGATACGATAGCCAACATATATGTACGTATGTATGTATATATCTATGTGTCGATTCATCTCTCTCTCTCTCCCCCCCCTCTCTCTCTCTCTCTCTCTCTCTCTCTATATATATATATATATATATATATATATATATATATATACACATAAGGAAGGGGTTATAGTAAGCCGCAAATGCATATATAAGAGGTGGTGGTGTTTAAAACCTGCACACACACACACACATGCATATATATACGCACACACACACACACACACACACACACACATATATATATATATATATATACGTGTGTGTTATATTTAAAAAGCAAAAGATTAAAGGAGATAACTTTTCGCCATCCAAATTCATGTATATTCTTTTCTTCTTTTCTTCATCTTTGAAGAATATATCTCTGAATATATATATATATATATATATATATATATATATATCTCTCTCTCTCTCTCTCTCTCTCTCTCTCTCATAAACAGTCTCGGACTCTCTCGCTTTTTTTTTTTCTATTAGTCTATTTCCAGGTAGTTGTGAACAAACGCTAGAATAATTATTACGCATTTGGAAGAGTCAGTAAAGATTATCGAAGCCATTTAAAATTCTCAATGCCTAAAGCCTTCAATGTTGAATGAACAACTATTTCTTCTGCGCTCGGGACATAATTTAAAATTAATCAGCTTATTTTCGCAACGCTTTTCTATTGCTTTTGTTTCCATTAACAATTTACAATGTTTTCCTGCTGTTCATAGGTTTCTCCGTTAGCGATTAAAAATAACTATCCCGCAGATAACAGTCTATAACCAGCGAGAACGAAATTCTACCTATCTCAGTCTAATAATTATCTATCTATCTATCTATCTATCTATCTATCTATCTATCTATCTATCTATCTATCTATCTATCTATCCCATTCTGTTCTTATCTATCTATCTATCTATCTATCTATCTATCTATCTATCTATCTATCTATCTATCCCATTCTGTTCTATCTATTCCTATCATGTATCTATAATCTATCTATCTATCTATCTATCTATTCCATCTGTTCTAATCTATCTATCTATCTATCTATCTATCTATCTCCCAATGCATTACAAATTTATAGAACTATTTAATGTACAACAATAAAAAAATTCAATTTATTTTATAAAGATATAAAGACTTCTTGCCGTTTTTATTTTTGCTTTTAAACATTTCATAATTTAATGGCAATAGTTTTGACCAGGGCCGGTGCAAGGGTCTCGTGCCACTCCAGAATCTATGATACAGTCCCCATGAATCTATGATTTTATTGTAACCTAATTATGTAAAATAATGAATCATATACAATAAAGCTGAACAAGTCACCTATAAAAATTGAAAATGAATATTGTGATTCTCAATACAAATTAGCGACATGTCACGATAGACAATTCCATTTTAAATAAATCATTTTTTGCGGCAATTTTTAACATCAACTTGAGATTTTTCTTGTTAAATGTTGAATAATTTAAGACATTCAACGTTATGTAAAATAAAAATGGAAATTTTATATCGTGTTTTATGAAGACTTAGCATGAGCAAAACAAATTCACGAATTTGGACCCAAAACAACAACAACTCCAGAATAACGTCAAAATATTTAAATCCTTTAATAGTCAGTTGTGCTTAGTTTAATTTGTAGTTTAATAAGTAGAAACAAAGCAAGCGTTAGTAACATAACGACTGTCAAAAGCACGACCTGGGGTCGCCAATTAGGCTTGATCTGCTGATTAATTCGGGGTAGTAAGTACCGGCTTTTATATATATATAAGTACCGGCATATATATATATATATATATATATATATATATATATATATATATATATATATATATCTGTGTGTGTGGGGGGTAGAATTTATTAGGAGGATTTGAAATAATTATAATTAAGTAATTCATCGAGTCTAGAAGAAACCTCAACAGAATGCAGAATGTACTGGACGGCCGTTTCGTCCTATATTTGGGACTCATCAGCAGTGCGCATCCACTACCGAGAATAGAAAACCCGGACAGTTACATTGACAGGCAAATATCATACCAGCTGTACCAACGGGCCTATATATATATATATATAGGTGTGTGTATGTGTATGTGTCATCCACAGACAGATTGTTTCGCTGTATCACAGTTCATCAGTGTGGATAAACATCCGATTGCCTCAAGCCATGCTGGAAACCCAAACGATTTGGCAGAGAGGAAGGAGAATTTTTATGTACTTATTTTTAGAATAAACACGCCAGGGACTCAGAGTGCTCAGTTCATAGAAGAGCATTTGCATCAGCAGTCACTCTTTACAAATTCATGCTTTTCCCTCTAAAGTGATCGATCGAATTTTATTTTTTTTCGTGTGCATATATATATATATATATATATATATATATATATATATATATGTGTGTGTGTGTGTGTGTGTGTGTGTGTGTGTGTGTGTGTGTATGTATGTATGCGTATATATCGTTTAAGTGTATTTCAAATATTAAGAAGTTAGATAATTAGTTACACGCCAACATACGGAAACGAACACCAGAAAATAGTCAGTCATTTATTCAGGCCGCCGAATAAAAGACACACACCTGCATACTGTTTTTGAAAATGTGGGGAATATTTGCAGTACACGCGATTATATAAATCACCACTCCAAAGAAGATTTTTGGCTGTCTCTGACATCACAGGAGAATGGACGGATGTGGACGCGGGAGCGCTCACACTACAGCATCACCGATCTGACCATGAGTTTACTTCACTCACGATGAACGTTTGCGCTCTCAATGTGGCTCCCTGCTTTGAGTGTCTATTGGGGATTGAAATTCACTCCTGATCTCAAGTGGAACTCATGTATACGACTCATTGCTTAAGATGTTTGAAGAATGGTCTGTTTCTTTTACTGCTCTCGAAAGTACGCGACTCCATGATTTATCTGTCTATATCTCTGAGATAAGGTATTATGATTATTTACATTCTTTACATAATTCGTACTGTTATCCTCATTTTTATTGCCGTATTCACAACGTTTCTGCCGTTGCACGCTACGGCATTCTTCAGGTGATTGAAATTTCGAATCGAATTCCTTATTCAGTTCACGGGGGGGGTTTAGATTGTTCTAGTTCCACATGCCATGCCTCTTCCGGTTGTCTCAGTTATTTCCCTTTAACCCTTGAACTCACTACGCCTTTATTCACTGGGCCCTATGTCCTTGAGGACACATGGCTTAGTGGATAAAGGCGTTGGTTAGATCCAGTGTCTATACACAAAAAGTTGTGAGTTCAGCACAAGGCTACAGCAGTAGTGAACCAAAAATCTTGTAGAGTTGAGTTAAAGGGAAATAACTGAGACATCCGGAAGAGGCATGTTGCGTGGAACTAGAACGATCTTGTCCAGTGGACGAAATAAAGTGGTTCGAAATTCCAATCACCAGAAGGCCATAGTATACAACGGTTGAAACGTTGTGAATATTGCAATGAAGATGAGGATAACAGTCCGAATAATGTAAATAATCCATGAATTATATTTAGAAGATTAGCGCAAAAATGGAGCATTAATGCTGTATCTGGGATGGACCTGCCTAATCCTCACTCTTTAGCCTGTAGAAAAGTTCAAAATCATTTACATGGCCTGTGTGAGGTCATTTATTTTCAACTCTGCAACGTCTTTCCCGCGGACGAACGTCAGTAACCTATCGCTTTTCTATTTACCGATTTGAATTGTAGTGTTCAGGGAAGCATCTACGCGGGAGTTTATACCACAAATTATCAGTTTTTAGTAGAAAGGTGTTTGAGTGGAACTTCGTTTTTACAAATGGAATACGGAGGAAACGTGGGTGATTCAACTCCGTGGACGTAGCGTGGCGCTTCCTATTTGTGAAGCTTCGAACCGGTGGATCTAAAGAATGAAGATCACTTGAATATCTTCCATGGAAATAACGTCAGAGCCGTGATAGACTTGCAACTTTTCGTTTGTGGGGAAAGAGGCTGTAGAGTGGGAAATGTCATCCCTTACAATGACTTTGTAATCTGTCAGGGTTGGAAAGTGAAAGTTGAACAGCTCCAGCAGAGGCGTGGCAGCAGAGTTCTATTTTTGATTTTCAGTTCGCCTTAAGAATAAATAGGTGAGTATACTTGGAGGACACTTCTAAGATTTCTGAAAAAAAAAAAAACAAAAAAAAAAAAACAACGTTATGGCGCTAGGACTATTTGCATCGACCAGAAAGAAAAGCCGGACGGAATATTAATAAAGTGCAACTTCTAAAAAAGAACTTGAAACAGCAGCGTGAAAGGATCCCCCCCCCAAAAAAAAAAAACGTCCATGTTGCTTGGAGTGAGAGCGGTAGTGTTAACTCTAGTGTATTCTGTTGGCTGTGATGTCAAGGAGGAATTGAATAACGGACGATAAATCGGTTAATGGAAACACGTCAAATCTGATTTATTGCTTCTTGTCTTGGGACTTCTTTCTGGTGCGCACCAAACTTTTCTACTTCTACCTCTTCTTCATCTTCTGGCAAATCCTCAATACTAAGTGATTCGCATGTTTTCATGCTCTTTAATGAAGAGAGGCGTACTCTAGATTCACCTTGTGCACTTACTAAGACCAGCAGAGCCGGAGAAAGAAAGAGAGTAACGGTATAAAGGAAACTAAATGGTTCTAAGACGCGTGGTACATTCCTGATCAGGGAAAATACATTATCATAGCACTTAAGGGAAAATATATATTGGGTGCGTAGACAAAAAAAAAAAAAAAAAAATCTCTCCCAAGTTTTTGCGAATTAATGAAAAATTTATTTATTCTTATTTTTATTTATTTTTTAAGTTCTCTCGTTTTTTACGTAAGATTTAGTAGATAGATGTTGGTGGTTAAACATAGCACACGAATGATTCGAAACAAAATAATTAAGTAAATAAATAATAAACAAATTAGCAACCTGTAGGAATACACAAATCACCACAATTAATACACCTTGATAAAATCCAGGGAAGAATCAGCAATGTTATCGGTCCTAATCTGGCGTCTCGGCTTCAGTTTCTTTCCCATTGCCTCAAGGTAGCCTCCCCCTATAAACAATTCTATCGTAATTGTTCGGATGAGCTCTTCGCCATGGTACAATGAATTGTACATATGGGGACGAGTTAGGATTTTCATAGAGACAATGAGGTATTATGGTGAATGTAGTAGGAAAGGAAAGTAAGAATGTGTTGTTTTTGGTGTTAAGAATATTGTGGTATGTTTGGGACAATGTTTGTGGATAGCTAAGTTTAAAGTTAATACAGAAGAAGACCGTCCTTTCCCCCCCATTCCCCAATTTGTCCTTGTGTCACATTTTGTAAATATTTACAAATAATTATCACTCTCCCCTATGGTACCTAGACTTTTTGAATTTAACCGTAGTAAAAGAGTGGCGTCGATATCTCATCAATTTGCAGTTGAGCTGGCTAGATATAGCCGTACATTTTATGCTAACAGTTTCCTTTTCTCGCACTTCTCGCTGGTGGAACTCCATTCCGGCTTCAGGATTCCCAACCAACTTTAATCCCAAAAATTTAAATGCAATGTCAATCGCTATCTACTATCCTGCTGATTGCTCTTTTCTCGTCCCTCTCGTTAGTAATATTTCTGTTTCTTCCACACCTAGCATCCCCTTGCGTCTCAGTGGCTTTACTACT
This sequence comes from Acanthosepion pharaonis, assembly GCA_903632075.3. NCBI lineage: Eukaryota > Metazoa > Mollusca > Cephalopoda > Sepiida > Sepiidae > Acanthosepion > Acanthosepion pharaonis. The sequence goes on from CAHIKZ030003722.1 coordinate 1,082,904, forward strand.
TTGCTTAAGGTGAAATCAATATTTATCTCGAGTTTCTTGACAAAATCCAAAGACGGATCTGCAATGTAATCTATCCTGGCGTCTCGACTTCAGTCACTTTCTCACAAACATGATGCGGCTTCTGTATTTTCTATACATATTCTCATTGCATCTGCTGTGACGAGCTTTTTTCTCTGGTACCCCGTGTACATGAATTTAAGCGTGCTACTAAATTGGCATCTAGGTCCCAGTCTTGTACTACTGAAATAGATAAATTTAACCGTTACTTTTAATCCATTAGTTTCTTTTTCTTGCACTTCCCGCCTGTGGAACTCCCTTCAGTTTAGTTGCTTCTCCGAAAACTACAAACTTCAAAAACTTACATGTAACGTCAATCGCCATCTTCTGTCTTCTTGAATCCTGTTCATCCTTACTCCAAACCCGTATACTCAGTCTTTTCTCTCATTTTTACTCTCTGTAACATACTGTATACTAGTGGGGTGCATTGATTAAAAATAATAATAATAAGTAGAAGCAAAGGGGTGAAAAACAGAAAGGTTTCGTTAGCAATAAAGGAGCTATGTGATAGCTATCCTTTTATATCGCAGTGGATCCTGGGAAATCTTTCTCCGGAAGAGGAGAAAATTGGAGGCGACAGGAATATCGTTTTACAGAACGACTACAGAAGGATACTGAGAATACCATAGGTGGAGGAAGTGAACAACGTGTCTTAAATCTTCCTTTTTATGTGCCATATCTTTTCAGAACGTAGGCGATCATGGCTCTCCACCTCTCTCTATTCCTTGCAATTCTCAACAAATTCCTTCCCTCTGCCACCTCCCCAAGGCTGCTATGTATTGTTTTACCTAGTCTCTCTTTCCCTCTATTCGACCCGTGAGTATTAAGATTCTTCAGACCCTCCTTCCTAATTATGTGTCCCAGAAACTTCAGCTGCCTCTTTCTGATGTTAAGTATAAGCCTTCTCCTTGTTCGCAACCTCTCATCGTTGCTCACACGCTCGGTCCATGATATCCTTAGCATCCTTCTCTTTTGCCTCGAGTCTCTTCCTCATCTTTGTGGAAATCGTCCAACATTCGCTGCCGTAAAGAAGGACAGATGCCACGTAACAGTTCAGTATTCATTTCTTCGTTACCAAAGAAATTCTCCTGTTTCGCAATATTCTGCTCAGCTTTTGGAATGTGTCCTTATTCAGTCGTAATTGATCTAGTAGGGGGGGACTTGCTATCCAATACACGAAATCGAAGTGTCCAAATGATTTTCTAATCATAGCTTAGATGTGACACAAGGCCGAAGTTGAGGAGCAATCCATCGAGGATCGAAGTCATTATTCAATCGTAAATGATCTAGCAGAGAAACTTGATAACCATTACACCACGTCGAAGTGCCGAAATAATTATTCTAAGCGTAGCTTACATGTGGCACAAGGCTGAAAGTGTGGAGATCACAGTGTGGATCGAATTCACTACTCTATCGCACTTCATCTTGCAAGACAAGTTTGCTAACCATTACACCACATTGAAATGCATAAAGCCGAAAGTGTGAAACACTCAGTAACGATTTCACTATTCAGTCGTAATTATTAAAAAAAAAAATTGCTAGCCATTAAATAAGTGCCCCTCACTTGCAATGGAATGTATCCGAAGTAAAAACGCAAGAAAAAAAGCTACTAAAATTATATTAGGTTGGTGCAAAAATAATGACGTAATAATGTCGTTTTTTGACGTTAAAAAATACGTCAAAAAACGACATTATTACGTCATTATTTTTGCACCAACCTAATATATATTAAAAAGTATCCTTCTGTAGAACCACATCTCCGTCGCCTCGAGTCTCTTCTTCATCTTTGAGGAAATCGTCGTAAAGAAGGACAGATATCACGTAAGAACAGAGTATTGTTTTCTTTGTAAAATGCCAATAAGGAGAACGGTAATGCCCCGAAGTATGAAGAGACAATTGAAATTCATTGGGCACATAATGAGAAAGGAGGGATTGGAAAACCTGATCTTCCCAGGACATACCGAGGAGAAGAGAGATAGTGGGAGGCTTCGAGCTATCGACCCTGAGGGGGACTTGTGCTAATGAATGGCGGGAGGTTTAGCAAAAAATAGTAAAGTAGAAGAGGAATCAATAGCAAATAATGAATAAATACAAATACTCAACGTAATCAATAATAAATAAGTTAAAAATGAAAGACAACCCTATAAATAATCGCATTCTACTCAATAATTTAAAATATAACCGCTCCCACCTATATATGATACCCCCCCCCCCCCCGGAAATATCTGACTTTACTACCCATATTGCCCCACTGAACAGCATATATACATAGTCGATCTGTCATGCAAAAAACATGGCCTGAAGATTGCGTTCAAACCTGAAACAGACTGTGGCCACTCGGTATTTACCTCAGTGTCCAATCTTATACATATGAATCTATTTTTTAATGGGTATCAGCCGTAGAGCTACTAACAAGCAGTGGGGTTACACAGTGTGGAGGAATCAGGAAGAAGAACATTTGTAACGAATAGAAAGACCAAAGAACAATCGGAAGGACAGTAGATAGCGATTGACATTGCATTTAAATTTTTACAGATTAAGGTTGGCTGGAAAGCATAGAACCGGAAGTGAGTTCCACAAGCGAAAAGAAACTCTCAGCATAGAAGTTACGGCTACTTCTAGGTAGCTCAACTGTAAATTGGTGAGATATCGCCGCCAGATTAGTTTTGCGTTCACATTCATACAGTCTAGGTACCATAGCGAAGAGCTCATCCGAACAATTATCATGAAAGTATTTACAAAGAAAGGCACGGAGACGCAACCTTATGGTGGACTGAAGCCGAGCCGCCAGATAAGGACCAATAATATTGCCGATTCATTGGATCTTATTAAGGAGCTCCAGGAAAAATAGCAGGGGTACTGGACCATATATGGCAGCCATATTTTAAGCATGGACGAATGGTAAACTTATAGATATGCAAGATAGATTCTGGAGATAAAAATTGTCTCGCCTGGCACAGTGAACCGACTTTCTTAGCAGCTGACCTGATCAGTCACTTTCTTTCCACTACATATCAGCTGAGAACGTTAACCATGCTGATGGAAGACAGAGATGGCGTCTCTCAGATGATTAATGGAGAGAAGTTTAGTTTTGGACGCGTGTGCCCCAGATAACGACAGTCTTGAGGCTGTTCTGCACATCAGCTGCTATTCTGACCTTGTCGGACTGGCTAGCCTTACTATCGAGGCAGAAATAAAATTGCAGTGTCGTCAGCATAGATGCCAAGTTGAGAGCTGATGTCATCGGGAAGGTCGCTAATGAAGATTAAAAACAGCGTAAGGCCAAGGATGGAGCCCTGGGGGACATCCGCGTTAATTCGAAGGATTTAGATGAGTGGCCGTTCAGGAAAACTTTCATTTCACGATTTCATAGAAACGACTAGATCAATTCAAAAATGTGCCCGGAGATACCGTAACTTTTCAGCTTCCGGAGAAGACCTGAATTCCAGACCCTGTCAAAGGCTTTCGAGATGTCCAATGCTACAGCCCAGGCTTCGACGTTTTTATGTATTTACACAATAATACAAAGGGTAATTCTGTTAGTAAATCCGGCAACGCAGTTAGTCGTAATAATATAATAATATATATATATATATATATATATATATATATATATATATATATATATATATATATATATATATATATATATATATAGTCTCGAAGAAGGACTTCCTTAGAGTCTACGTGCTTGTAACTGACTTCTACAAGCGGTTACCTCACACTATTACTCTACCTCCAACTCAATCACAATCTCTGCTCACTCTCTCAATCTCTCTCTATCTCTATCAATCTCCATCAATCTCTATATTCTGACTGACTGTGGGTATTTAACGGCAGCAGTCCCAGTAACACGCTGGTCGAGTCCACTTATATGAAAAAGGGGAGGACTCCATAACACCTACTTTTTTGGGACGTGTGGTTTCCGTTGTCAGTCGATTTTTACGTGGTGGTGTTGCTGAGTTTAAATTTTTTTTCTGAGTTTTCATTTTTTTAGACTTGTTGCTGCTAAATATGGCGAGGCCAGGTTACATTGGGATTAACCCCTGGCCAACGAGAGAAGAAATAAAGTTATAGGTGTCAACGGGTATTTGTGAGAAATCAGTCACAAAGATCTTTCTTTTAAGCATTTCACCCCAAGCAAGGCGGGAGTGCCCCGGGTTCATGGGGGGCGGGTACATAAAGAGAAGGTGAGAGAAAAACTGTGTATATAGGGAATGAAGTTCAAGAATCAGAAAATGGCGAATGACGTTGCATTTAAATTTTTGAAGATTGTAGTTGTCAGGTAAGCAATTAAACGGAAGGGAGTTCCAAGAAAAGAAGCTGTTGGAGTAGAAGAAGTGATTACATTTAACTATTTCAACAGTAAAAGTGTTGGACCTAGATGCTAGGTCAGGTAGCTCATTTAAATTTATGTAGTCGGAGCAATAGGGGAAAAAGATCGATAGAACTTTTGCCATGAAAAGACAGAGGGAAGCCACATTACGTGTGGGAAAGTGACTGAAGTCGAGATGCCAAGTCAGGATCAATGTGGAGCTAGATCTCGACATGCTAATCCTAATTTTGCGTCGATAACTCTTACATCACATGTTCATCCATTGTTAAATATACAAGAGTTATATATTTTCGTGGTGATTGATAGGTTTTAGTGCCGGCTCTGTTCGAAGTCTTAGGCACGTGACGATCCAGGTGAGCGGCCACTAGGCAACAAATAAGGAAGCCGTTATCCCCGAAGCCTATTTTAAAGTAAGTTAAATCCGAGACCGTTGACAAAGGCTGTATTTGCATAAACAGATTTCTCGACTTGGACCCTCAAGCAAAATCCCAGTCCAACTGGCTTCTCTTGGAGAGAACACCTGATGAACTGCAGGCTTTGAATTCCTATCATACCATCCATAATTCTGGACATACTTTAATACATCAGCAGTAAATTTCCTATATTTATAATTTACAGAAATTGTGAAAATCTGTCTTAGAGTGGTTTCTGGATCCTCGGATGATTTTTTAAAAAGTACATTTTGAGTACAGTGTAACCCGGATATAAGAGAATTGTCGGGACCGGAGAAGAAGTCACTTATATCCGGGTTTCTCTTATATCCGGGTTTGGTCCATTTTGTTTAGGTAAGTATGAGAACAATTTGAAACCAGAGAAAATCTCTCTTATATCCAGGTTTCTCTTATATCCGGGTCTCTTATATCCGAGTTACACCGTATTTCTTAATTTTAAGAAAGAAGATATCAAAATTAAAAAAGTACAGAAGTTAAATATCCTGCAACTGCTTGAGCAGATGACGGAAAATGTCACACCGAAATCCAAAGACGAATCGGAACAGCAAAAGATGCCTTCTTAATGCTAAGCAAAGTATTAAGAAACAGAAACATATCTTTAGAAAGAAAGAAAAGAGTGCTGGACTGTCATATAATATCGGTTCATCTATATGGCGGCGAATGTTGGACAATCTCCACACAGATGAAGAAGAGACTTAAAGCATAAGAAATGTGGTTCTATGGAAGTATGCTGACTCCAAAATACGTAACTCCTATTTCACATTCCATTATATATATATATATATATATATATATATATATATATATATATGTATGTATGTATGTATGTATGTTTGTGTGTGTGTGGTTGACACTAAAAATCACCTTTTTATTTGTGTTCTGATATGACTTTTGACGTTAGTTCACCTGTACATGGTTGGCTGAATGCTGAATACAAACTGATTTTCTAGTACTCATTCCTTGAGTTCTAGGTTCACTGTTATGTGTAGCTTGTGAATTTTGTTGAGGGAAATCAGGTGTTTCTTACAGAATGTCCACTAGAAGAGCTGAATCCTGTTAGGTAGTTTTTGATAGCTGAGAAGGTCGTAGTTGGTTTGCATATCGAATCGAGATGGAAGATTGTACGTCAACATCGTAGGTGACATTTCCGGTACAGCACACAATATGTCCCCGTGTCCAGTTGTCAGTGCCGTTCCGATAGTGTTCTGGTGTAGGCATTTTTTTTACAACCCTGTGTGGCCATTGAACATATCATACCATATCAGTGTTTCTTTTTTAATGATATATTTAATAATTTTTAAAATTAATTCGAAAGATCCATCTTATTCGTATTTTCATTTTTGAAGCTTTCAGACACAAACGTGTTTATGCATGCATAGATTTTAAGTTTAAAATTCAAAATGTGCACATGTAGTTGGTATTTCATGTGGCCGAGTGGTTAGAACTCGGGTTCGAATCTCACCAGGGTCGATTTGTCAGGAAGGAGACTTCCTGATGTTATGGGATTGGAGGAGACGATCCCGTGCGACACCTTTGGAAAGTGCCTGAAAACCATGCCATGGGTTGACCTAAGCCTTGTGAGTGAAATTGGGTAGACGGTACCCCAGGGGACCTTCGATAGCTGTGCTAGTATGACATCACAAGTCATTGTGGCTGAGGGTTTGAGAGTGCTGGCCTTGTTCAGATTGCTGATCATGCTAGATAACACGTTCTCTCACCCTAGTTGCAGTATAAACCACAGATGAGCTTTGTGGGTGTCGAACGTAAGCGTTTGCAATAGGGATTGGCTAGCCGTGCTAGTAGACGGGTATTCTCGAATACTCGTGGCAAGATATATTTCCTGGCTGACCATAACAAAGGTATAGGAAGTTGTGGAGAGATATAATCAACCACATCTCGAAGGGACACGGTACATATAATAATTTATTTACTGTACTGAAATATTTACGCCTTTGTACAAATAAGTTGGTATTTCATGGCTGGCCCTAACAAAGAGATAGGAAGATATGGAGAGCTATAAGCGTTCACGTTCCGAAGCCAAACGGTATATAGAAGAAGAATTGATTTACTGTATTGAAGCAGTTAATCCTTGGGTAAATAGAAAAGCATTTTGAATGACAAGCAATCTAAGAAACAATAAATAAAGTTGTTCGGAAAGTAATATCGCCTGTCTTAGAACTGAGATAGCCCCCCCACTTAAAAAACATCGATGGCATCATAATAAGCGTTAACAATTATAGGAAATCACCATAAAAATAACACTTTACTTTCACCGTCTATAAGAATTACTGAATTATCAGCTCCCTTATCTGTAAATATCCAATCCCTAAGACAATGTCCAAACAAGTAAAATAAATTATAATCTGATGATGCTAATCCGGTCAGTAAGTAGGGAAGACGAAAATAATCCAGATTTTATTTACTTCTGGTAGTGGATGCGTTCTTCCAAATATCAGGCGGGTCGATGACGCCATTCCTTTTCGCAAAAGTAATGCATTTCTGGCGTGATAACTACTGATAATTTCGAGTTATTGAAATTAGTGTCTGCCGTAATGGATCAAGAAATTTTAACACTCTTCTCCAGCTTCTGTTTAAGTACCTCTAGGCTTGCAGGAAGAAGGAAGATATAGACCTGTCGTTTCATATAGCCTCATAGAAAAAAAAATTACTAGTTGTCAAGTCATGTAAACCTGATGGCCATTTCAACAGCGGACTATGATTATCACTGGCACGACAGATCCATCTTCCTTTATTTCATTGAGATAATCCACACAATCAATTTATTTAGCTTTTACACTTAAAAAAAAAAAATTGAGATCATTTGAGCGAGAATGCAGTCTTCTTCTATTTTCTGTGTTTCTTCAGGACGTTGGCGATCATAGATCTCCACAATTTCCTGTCCTTTATAGCTCTTAATAAATTTTCTTTTTTTTTTATCTCCGCTAAACCTTGTTCTGCCATCCATTTACTCAAGCTCGCTAGGTAGGCTATGCGTTGTTTCCTCTGTCCCTCTTGCCTTCAGTCTGTCCTGCGAGTATCAGCTTTTCCAAGCCTTCTTTCCTCATTATATGCCCTAGAAATTTCAGCGGTTTCTTCCTTATGTTCTGAATAAGTGTTTTTTTTTGTTTCCATTTTCTCTAAAACTTCGTCGCTGCTCATATATTCAGTCCACGGTAACCTCAACGTCATTTTGTCGAACTATGTTTCTGTTGCTTTCAAGACTCTTCTTGATCTGTGTCCAGTTTTCACTGCCATATAGGAGGACTGCTATTGCGTAACATTTAAGCACTCTCTTCTTATTTTCTACCGAAATTTTCCAGTTTCTTCACTACTAAATAAAAATATTACCAGCAATACATTTTTTTTTTGTAAAAGAAAATATTACCAGAATTGCATTTTAAGAAAAAAAAATACCAGCAATACATTTAATTTAAAAGAAAGGAGGACCTCCAATCTGTGGCTGACTGAGGCAGGAAATGGCTTGTAACCTTTAATGCCTCCAAAACGAAACTGTTCTCATTTACCGCCACCCCAATAGTGAAACCTCCCTATCTCCTATCAGTATGACTGATGCTCACCTCCACGAGAGCGTCTCTCTGCTCCTTCTTGGTCTCAAGTTTTCCACTGACCTGAGGTGGAACAACCACATTGAATCAATAGCTTCATCTACCTCAAGAAAATTTGGTTCACAGTGTTGCGCCAGAAGGGTTTTTCTCGTTTGAGTCGATCCTTGAAATCTACAAATCTACCATTCGTCCTTGAACTGGATACTGTTGCCGTATATGGTCTGATGCCCCCACTGTTCATCTCGAGGTCCTCGACAAAATCCAGACATGGGTATGCAATGTTATAGGCCCAGTTCTGGCATCTAATCTACAGTCACTTTCTCACAGACATGATGTGGCTTCCTTCTGTCTTTTCTATAAATATTTTCATGGCAACAGCTCTGACGAGCTACTTTCATTGGTGCCACAACTGCATGAATTTAAGCGTGCTAATAGGTTGGTATCTCAGTTTCACTCATTCACTGTCGAAACAGTTAAATGAACCCGCCTCTTCTACTCCAACAGCTTCTCTTGCACTTCCCGACAGTAGAACTCCTTTCCTCTTGCTAGCTTTCCTGATAGCTATAATATTTAAATATTCAAATGTAATGTCAATCGACATCTTCTGATGCCTTGATCTTGATCCCCGTCCTTCTCTTTATCCTTTCCTCAAACACCCCCCTCTTTACTCTTACTTTCACTCTATGTACCTCCTTGCGTGCTAGTGGTACTCCCACCTTGTTTAGGGTGAAAAGTATACATTTTTTTGTAAGAAAATAAAATATTACCAGCAAAACATTTTTGTTAAAGCAAAAAAAAAAAAAAAATACGTGAAATATATTTTTTGTTAAAGAAATTACTAAGAAAATTAAACATTGGCATTAAATGACCCACAAGTGTTGATAAGCCGCTAAAAAAACAAAAAAAACAACAAAAAAAAAAACAAAAACAAATATCGCATTGAATGTCGGGGAATCTCTTTCTGAGTAAAAGGAGATTTGAAGTGATAGAGATGTGACTATCGAGGAATTCTGAGAATACTATGGAGAGAGCATGTGGTTGGTGAGGAAGTTTTAAGACGATAAAGAACTTCAGCAAAACATATACTTAAAATTAAAAAAAAAATGATGTGTAAATATAATGAGGAAAGACGACGTGGAAAAATAGCACTCACAAGACATACTGAAAGCAAGAGAAGTATGGAGTAATATGGAAACAGTGACGAAACTATTTGACAAGTTTCAGGAATTTTGTCGCAGATCACGAGAAAGTACGTGAGTTATTTTGATTAACTACAAATAAAATTCATGAAGATCAATAATTGCCAACGACCTAAAAGAAATTAGAAGATTAAATTTAAAGTCAAGTTTAACCACTTCCCCGGCGTGGACGTGTATATACGTTTTTACGGAATGTGCCTTTTGCAGACACTAACGAATAAACACGTCTAAAACATAACGCTTAATAACCAACTACAGACGGGTTGAGACGTCGACCTTGATTCTTTTTATGCTCTTCTGAGTTTGAAACGAGTCTAATTGTCAACACATACGTCTAAGTACCTCAGTTTCTAAATTCCTATATTAAAAGCAAATAAAAAAAAATCCTTTGAAAATGAAACGTTTTTCGAAAAATAATTTAAAAAGTTACGGTTACGATCATATTTAGTCGAATTTTACGATTTTTTTTTTTTTTTAAAAGATTCTGTATTCATTTCCTCGGGTTAATACAAATATGAATATTTGATTTGTGTACTGTACTAATGTTTTACATATACAGACACGCTAATCTTTGCTTGCAAATAAGTGTGTTTGTACACGCGTTCATATAAGCATCTTTCGTTATGCTTAAACTGTATACGTGTCGAATTGGATAGGAATTCTATTGATAATAATAATCTTCATAGTTTCGTAGCTTTTGTATTTTTTATATTTCATTCTTTGTTTGATTTACAGCAGATTTTATTTTTTTATTATCTTGACTTGGCAATTTCTAGATAATAAAATATTAAACATTTTCTCACTTTCTTTTATTCTTTTTTCTTTCTTTCAGTTTTTTTTCTTTCTTTCTTTGAACGCTTTCTTTCTTGGGCATTACTGTCTACTTCCTTTTTTCTAATATTCAGAAGGAAATTTGAACATTTCTGATTTTCCTTCTTTCTTTCATGACTTCTTTCTTTCTAAATGATATTCTTTAATTTTTTTAATCTTACTTTTTTCATTCCGAATGATTTCTGTTCTTTAGATATTGTTGCTTTTCTTTCTTTGTTTCTTTTTTCTTTTGAATTCTTTCGTTCTTGGACATTACTATGTACTTTCTTTATTCGTCTTTTCTTCAGAGCCAGAAGGAAATTTATTTCTTTGTTTTTTTCTTTCTTTCTTTCTTTCTTTCTTTCTTTCTTTCTTTCTTTCTAAATGATATCATTTTAAATTACTTTAATCTATTTTCAATCTGAACGATTTCTTCATTTTAGATATTGAAGTTTCTTTCTTTCTTTCTTTCTTTCTTTCTTTCTTTCTTTCACATTACTGTCTACTTCTTTTATTCGTCTTTTCTTTAGAATCCGAAAGAAATTCGAGCATTTCTGATTTTTTTCTTTTTCTTTCTTTCTTTCTTTCTTTCTTTCTTTCTTTCTTTCTTTCAGTCTATCTTTCTCTCCTATGTGTCATTTTATGAGTTACTTTTTAATATACCTACATTTATTAGTTCATTCTTTCTCTTTTCCTTCTTCGACAAATCCTCTCTCTTTTATTTCTTTGCTTCCATTTTCTATTCGCTTTCCTTCTGTTCACTTGATGGCTTCTTTGTGGCATTAATATTTTTTTCTTCGAGCCAATCTCTTCATTTCCATCAGTTCGTTTTGAAGACACGAATCTTTCTATTTGGCTTTCGTCTTCATTCCAACGACGCTATACTTACAGATATTTGTGTGTCTTAAGTATCTACTTAACAGCTTAAATGTCTGCCAAATTTCATTCTTTCTAAATCTCATCATATTTATTAAACTTATCCATGAAGACATATATATATATATATATATATATATATATATATATATATATATTTATATATATATATATATATATATATATATATATATATATATATATAGTATAGTAGGGGTATATAAATTTCTATATATAAAGACAATGTTAAGTAACTGAATGACAAAGTGGAAACATTTTGTGTAATGCATTTCGTCCTCTAAAAAGGACTTCACTGGGCTAAAGTACTTAAAGATTGAATGATATATATGTATGGAGAAGAGGAGATATAAATGAAAACGTTGGTTATAATTATGCACTGAGGATAACACAGAAGATGTAGGAAAGCAAAGGTTAAATTTTTAAATCTTTAAAAAGTATTTATATATCTATGTTAATTTCCCTATCTATCTATCTATCTATCTATCTATCTATCTATCTATCTATTATTAATTTCTTTCATTCTTTCGTTCTTTCTCTCTTTCTATTATTAATTTCTATCCATCTACCTATCTAATAATCATTTCTATCTATCTTTCTAACTCTCTATCTACCTCAGTATCTATCTATCTATCTATCTATCTATCTATCTATTAATTTCTTTCTTTCTATCTATGTATCTATTATTAATTTTTATCTATCTATCTATCTATCTATCTATCTATCTATCTATCTATCTATCTATCTATTATTAATTTCTTTCTTTCTATCTATGCATCTGTTATCAGTTTATATCCATCTACCTATTTATTATTCATTTCTATCTATCTATCTATCTATCTATCTATCTATCTATCTATCTATCTATCTATCTATCTCAGTGTGTTTATACCTAACGTAGTTTATTAATATATATGTCTTGACAGCTATCTGTTCTAATTTAATTCTTTGTTACAGCTGCTCTGTTTAATGCGGAAATCGTAGTTCTCTTTATGTCTTATTTAATATTTATATTGCTATCCGCTGTAGTATACAACGTACTTTGCCTTCAGCTACCGGCCATTTTAACACAATTAACTTGGGAACCAACAGCCTGCACAGAGACAGAAGAGTAGTTCAGCGAATGTACAGTATAAGTCCCCTTACCGTATTTGTTCAAACTATGCAGCTAGACAATTCGAAACGAAGACCTAACAGTATTTATGACCGGTAGATAAATTCTTGGCAACTCATGATACCCAGATGATAGTGTGTTGCTAGCCGACGGATGCAGTAAACTGAAAGAAACATAATACAAGGTAGTGAAGAAAAGCAAGAAGAAAGGACAAACTGTTAAGTGTATGAAGACAAAACATATAGTTGTCTGTAAAAGAGAAAATCCAAAGTACATGCTACGTATTTTGGATGTCAAAGTAAAGCAGGTACAGGAATTTAATTATCAGGGAATTGTTTTTTTTTAAAAATCATATCATCTTAAGCAATACAATAAAGGCATTAAGATGCAAAGAATTAATGTGAGTTAGAGAATATGAGAGAAAGAATAGATTGCTTAGGAGAGAGAACAATAAAAGATAAGGAATTAAGAAGACAGAAGATAACGATTGTCATTGCATTTTTGATCAAAATTGAGTGGAAAGCAAGAATCTTGATGAGAGTTCCATAAGCGAGAAGGGCGAGTGAAGGAACTATTAGCATAGAACTTACGGTGGCATCAAGCTACTTCAATTGTAAATTAAAGAAACCCTGCTGCCAATCTAGTACTGCGCTTAAATTCATGAAGTTTAGGTACCATAGATGAACTTCCATCAGAACAGTTACGATGAAAGTATTTATGGAAAATGTACAGCGACGATACATTTAGGCGATGGAAAAGTAACACAAGCCGAGATGCTAGGACAGAAACAATGACAAGGCTATTTTCTTAAATCATTTTATCCGAAACAAAGAAATAAAGCCCCTAAGACGCAAGATTGGTGCTGAGTGTGAGAGAACACGAGAAAAAGAAAACTTTGTTCAGGAGAGAGAACAATAAAAGAAGATGTGAAGAAGACGGGAGATAACGATTGTCATTTCATTTATATTTTTGAAGATCAAAATTGAGTGGAAAGGAAGAATCTTGATGAGAGTTTCATAATCGAGAAGTACGAGAGTAGGAACTTTTAGCATAGAACTTACGGTTACATCTAGCCCATTTCAAATATAAAATGATGAGACCTTGCCCGCCAATCAAGTAGTATGCGTACAGTTAAATTTTTCGTGCCAAAGAGGAAATCTCCTCAGAACGATTATTATGAAAGTATTTATAAATGTTCTAACAGAAAATGGAAAATATGACACTGTAATACAAACATCCATAGAAAATAGCGAAAGATCCCTTCCAGAAACTAAGAAAAGTAATAAGAGATAGAAAAAGTCCTTAGAAACAACTTAACTCTTATGCAATATCTAATCTTTCATTTTGAAGTGAATGTTGGATTATCTCTTCATAGATGAAGAAGATACTTGCAGTTACATAGATGCATTTTTTTCGACGATTTTTTTTGTAATCATTTCACTTGAAGGAAGATGATGACGCCATTGGACGCAAGGGTTCCTGGGAGTGAAAGAAAATGAGAAAACTTTAATGAGGAGAAAATACAATAAAAGAAGACTATATAGATATCGATTGGCATTGCAGTTAAAGATATCGATTGGCATTGCAGTTAAAGTTTTGAAGTTTGTAAGTTTTAGGAAAACGAGAAATCAGGAGAGAGTTCCAGAAGCAAGAAGTGCGAGAAAAAGAAACTATTAGAATAGAACATACGGTTGCATCTACACCTGGTTCAACAGTAAAATGATGAGACGAAGTTTCCAATCTATTAGCAAACTTAAATTCACGCAGTCCAGGCACCAAGGAGGAAAGATCATTTGAATAATTTGCTGATAATACAATGGATACAACCTACGAGTAATAAGGAAATTTTAAAGAAAATAGGAAATAAAAAGTAACTTATAAAGGGTGTTTCATTAAGATGGATCAAAGTCAGCAGTAAATAAATCAGTGTTATTGGTGAAAATTTATTTATTTCTCTATTGGATCATGTTATTTAAGTCATAGCAATTAGGTGTGAAAAATAATCTCACCCAAATGTCCGTCAAAGCTTCGGTGGCACACCTTCACTCGATGATCAAAATCTTTGATGAAGTCTCTGCATAGTTGCTCCTCGATCTCACCAATATGCCTTATTATCTCATCCTTCAGCTGTTGAATTGTTGTTGGCTTGCTGCCATAGATCTTACTTTTGAGATGACCTCAAAGGAAGAAATCTAAAGGCGTCAAGTCGCACGATTGTGGTGGCCAATTGACTTTGCTGTTTCGAGAGATGATGCGACCAGGGAACTTCTCATTTCATTTCTGTTTTAACGTCCATTTTCCTAATAGGCTTCGATAACTTTAACACGTTGTTTGATTGTTATTCTTCCCATGAGTGAAATTACCAAAGACTTAAGTTGTTAAATGTGAAAGAAAAAGTAAAAAAAAATAATTAGACGCTTAAACTTAATTCACTTTTAAAATCTGTCCAGTTTATTGGAACACTCTTTACTTGCAATCAGAAATAGATAACTTATACATGCACTCCAACATTTCTGAATTACGAAGAAAGATACCAAGAAATGCTGAGAATAACATGGACAAAGCATCTAATTTAAAGATTTATCTCTATCTATAAAAGGCAGGATGTGTGTGTGTGTGCGTGTGTAACGAATGCACGGCCGCAATTTTTGACAGATTTGCACCAAAATTTACATGCAAATGCTCCAAGTTAGTGGGAAGGCCAAAACCGACGTTGCATTCACCCAACTCCCATCGATAGTGGAAATAATCGATGTTTTCATGCTTCTACGGCAGTTTTCATGTAGTTTGCGGCCATTTTCTACTGTCCAGAGTGAGAGTCTATAGCTGGCTACCACGAATATGCAGGAAGATTCTATTGGCCAGCGTGAGAGCCAACAGCTGACTGACACGAATGTTAACTAGCATGCAAAAAAATTCGATAGCTACATTCGTCACAAGTGGGAAAAATTTAAATCTGCATGGCACTTTACTCCAATTGGCTCATTCGCTTGCTTAAACTCAACGTTGATTCGGATTCCGCAGAACTGGGTTAGGTGTGAAAAAGTATTTGTTGTTACCATTCTTTTTTCATTTGGTTTTTCCAGTTACGAGTCCTTTTTTTAAAGCTGATCGTTTTGTGTTCATTTTGTTTAGTTCTTTTTTCGTAACAGATTTAATGTTTAGTATAGAGCTTAGAAAAAAGTCGCAGTGTGAGATAGGCAAGAAGTAAGGCATATAGCAACATCAGCACAGCAAAGAGCACTCATTTAAAGGCATGGAACGGCAAAAATATCAAGTCAAGTGATAGCGATTGCTGTATGAGTCGTACGATTTTTGAATCAAGCACGGGCAACGCCGGGCCATGCTGCTAGTCTGATAATAAGAATAGCGAATTTTCTTTTCAGAAACACTTCTATTAGTGGTAAGTTAGACTAATTTTTGGCGAAGATATAGGTATATGATAGATTTGGGTTGGGTACGCGTGTAGGTTTAGTTATGGTTAGTAATATTATGGGATTAGCAATTTAAAACATATGAAACATTTGGATTAAACTATGCAAGAAAGGGACCAGCTTATCGAGTTAGGAATCCAAGGGGAAGTAACTCGAATCCAAACCGGAGGAAATGAGAAGGCACCAGTATATAGGAGGGGGAGAGTGAAAAGCCTTTTTGTTCATTGGCTGACACTGACGGACGTATTTCAATAAGAACGGTCGGACTCCTGTCTATGTCGATCGATATGACTTTCTTTTTTGCAGTGTCGAGGTGCGTAGCACAACGCTTTCAAGGAGGCAGGCTGACTCGTCTGCAGTCAGCTCGGGGTTGATGTTTGAGCCGATATGATGCAAAACCCGAAATCAGCGATGAAGACAGTGCATCACTGATGACCACCCTTGATGCATCTAAAATATATTATGCAACTGATGCATTAAGGATTTTTTTAGGAATACAGGAACGTCTACTCAATATCTGAAAGAGACAACTAAAATTTCTGGGATACGTAATAAAGAAAGAGAGATGGTAAATGGTCAAGAAAGTGGAGTCTAAAAGAATGCCAATATATTCGAGTAATAAAAGATAATTAATTGAAGACTAACCAATTTAAGAGAAGGAAAAGTTTAAATTTAAACTTGAGGAGGGCTGTTTGGACATTACGTGTCACATTAAGCGGCGTTTTCACTGTTATTTTTTTAAGCATTTCACCACAAGAAGGGCGGAAGTGCCACTAGCACGCGCGGAAACGAGAGCAAAGAAGCATGATAGAGGAAAGGATGAAGAGAAGGACAGGGAATAGATCAAGGCATCTGGAGATGTCGATTGACATTATATTTGAATAGTTGGAGATTATAATTATCAGGGAAACAAGTAAGAGGAAAAGAATTCCACAGGCGAGAGGTGCGAGACATGAAACTATTGGAGCAGAAGTTACGGCCACATTTAACCGTTTCGACAGTGAAAGGGTGGAACCGTGATACCAGCCTAGTACCACGCTTAAATTCATGCAGTCTTGGAAATTCCAACGTATATCCACTGAAACGTGGTATCGTTTTCAAGCACTTTCCAAAGGTGCCGCACTCTGGGATCGGCTCCTCCAGTCCGATAACATCAGGAAGTCTTTTTCCTGACAAAATCGACCAAGGTGAGATTCGAACACGGGTCTCATGGTTAGAATGCGAACGTTATAACCACTCAGCCATCACGAACTCATATATGCTTAGACGACAAAGCACTGATCAACATATGTCTATTTACATTGTTCGGACGGTTGTCTTCATCTTTACTGTCAAATTCACACGTTTCGGTCGTTGTACGCTGCTGCCTTCTTCAGGTGATATACGTTGGAATTTCCAACCGAACTTTTTATTTAGTCCACGAGGAGTAGATCGTTGTAGTTCCACGTGCCATGCATTTTTCTGGATATCTTAGTTTTCAGTTAATTCCCTTTAGTAACTCAACTCTCCAAATTTTTCTTTACCTTTGCTGTGGCCAGGTATTGAACTCACAACTCATTGGGTCAAGTCACTGAATTACTTCAACCAACGCTTTTATTCACTGGACCATGTGTCCTTGGGCCACTAAAGAAAAATCAACCACATTACAATACATATAATATGATAGACCAGGACACTAGCCAGTAGAAAACGGTGAGTAACAGAAATGACTAAAGTTTCACAAGGACAGAAATAAATGCATCTTTATAAAAAAAAAATGCTCAACTCCACGAGAGCACCTGTATGCGACTGCCTGGTCTCACACTGTCCGCTGACCTGAGATGGAAAAAATGCATTGATATCAATTGCTTCATCCACCGCAAGGAAAGTTCGTTCCCTGTGTCGCGCCAGAAAGTTTTTCACACCCGAGTTCATCCTTCTAGTCTATAAATCAACCATTCGCCCTTGCATGGAATACTGCTGCCATATATTGTCTGGTGCCCCCGCTGTTTGCCTAAAGGTTCTACACAAAATCTAGAGATGGATATGCAATGTAATTGGTCCTAAACTGGCATCTCGTCTACAGTCGCTTTCTCACAGACGTGCCGTCGCCTCCCTCAGTTTTTTTTTCTACGGATACTTTCATGGTAACTGCTCCGACGAGCTACTTTCGCTAGTTCTCAGACTGCATGAATTTAAGCGTGCTACTAGGTTGGCATCACGGTCCTACCCTTTCACTGTCGAAACGGTTAAATGTGGCCGTCTCTTCTACTCCAATAGATTCATGTCTCGCACTTCCTGTCTGTGAAATTCCCTTCCTCTTACTTCCTTCCTTGATAGCTATAATCTCCAACTATTCAAATGTAATGTCAATCGACATCTCCAGATGCCTTGATCTATTATTCCCTATCCTTCTCTTCATCCTTTCCTCCATCACATCTCTTTACTCTTGCCCCCACTCTCTGTAACCCATTGCGTGCTAGTGGCGTCCCGCCTTTCTTGGGGTGAAATGCTTAAAACAATAATTTCATGATAATTGTTCTGATGTGCTTTCCTCTTTCATAGCTAGACTTCATGTATTTAAGCGCAGTACTAGATTGGCGGAAAGGTCTCATCATCTTACAGTTGAAATGGCTAGAACTAGGTTTTCTGCTAAAAGTTTCCTCTCACGCTTGTAGAAATCTCTTCCAGCTTCTTGTTTTCTAGTCAACTTTGATCTTCAAAAATTTAAATTCAATAGTTGTTATGCTTACTTTCTCCAACACATAGTGTACATATGGGAATTGCTTAGCACTTCATAGAGACTTTGATGGTGGCTGTAGAAAGAATGGTAAATAAGAATGCGTTGTTTTGATGTAAGGAATACTGTGATATATTTGGGTCAGTAATCGTAGCTAGCTAAGTTTAAGATAAAACAGATTAAAGTCAAGCCTTCCCCCTCCCCATTTTGGCCTTGTTCTACATTGTTCTATTTTTCAAAATAAATATCACTTTACCTCTATGGTACATAGACTTTATGAATTTAAGCGCAGTACTAGATTGGCAGATAGGTCTCATCATTTTACAGTTGAAATTCTTAGATGTAAACGTAAGATCTCTGTTACCAGTTTCTTCTCTGGCCCTTCTTGTTTGTGGAACTCTCTTTTGGCTACTTTCCTTCTTATCAACTTTGATCTTCAAAAATTTATATGTAATGCCGATCGTTACTTTTTGTCTTAATTACTGTTTCTTTAATTTTTCTCTTATTCTTTCGCACACAGTAAAACCCTGCGTGGATTTATTGCCTTGCATGCGGTGAAATGATAATAATAATCAATGAGAGTTGCTCTGCTAGTAAATACTCCAAGAAAGGTTACCTTATATACCGTATAACTAAAGATCTATCTATCTACTGAGCACTTTTGAATGACATGCTAATTCTAAAAGCAACGGTCACCTGCGTAAATGCGAAGCTCTACAATAAAATGAATGAGGCACTATGACTGCTTGGCGTTTGTAAAAAAAAACAATACGCTAGATTTCGGTGACCCATTCTGTTAAATGAAGATGGTTTTGATCCGGGCTTGAGGCATTCGGTTGTCTAGTCTCACTGAGGAGATTTACAGATACAAATATTTAAGTAAATGCTCTGTTTATAATAAACAGTATTAAACAAAATTTACCGGCCTGAATATCCGAGAAATTTTTACAGAAAATATTCGTCTTCCGACAGGATTCGAACCTGTATCCTATACGGAACCGTCATTTAGCTTGACGTGCCTTTACAGATTTGGCCACAGAGGGGCGTTCAGTTAGCAAGGTCGAATTTACTGTATATATGTGTGACGTCATTTGTTTACATTTGATACGCCATGAGCAGATATGAATGTACGTGAGAGATTCATGGAAGATTGAAGTTTAAAAACAGTAAATTCGACTTTGCTAACCGAACGCTCCTCTGACAGGTCAGTAAATGTTGTTTAATACTGTTTATTATAAACAGTCTGTCGAACTCTCTGCTTGCAGAGAGGAACCCGGACGAAGCTCTGCCGAAGGGTAGGGTTTCGTTGGGGGAGGTTGACGGAACTGGCCCGCCTAGGCGGGTTTGGATGGTTATTTATTTTTGGCTGGGCCTACGGGCTCAGAGATACCCACATTAAAAAGGCCTTGTGCCACATTCGATCCCCGTGGGTGGATTGATAAACACCATCTATAAAAAGAATGTATAAACATAAAAATGTCTTAAAATATATATATATATATAGAAAGAGAGAGAGTAAGAGAGAGAACTTTATTTATACGGTTATTTAAGATAACCTTTCTTGGAGTACTTGTTAGCAGAGCAACTCTCGTTTGATTTTCATTATCATTTAAACAACAAGCAAGGCAATAATATATATATATATATATATATATATATATATATATATATATATATATATATATATATATAATTTATTTATATGTTTTTATACATAAGAGTAATTTTAGGAGAATTAATAACAAAGTAGAAAATTTATTTCCAGAGACGAATTTCTTTCTTTAGGACTTCATCCGTTTAAAATGATGTTTACGTTGATTAACACCAAATGCGCACGAAGGGGAGGGGACATTGAAAACTAACTATTTGTTGTGTAAAATAAATGCCTTTTTCATCCTTAGGCGACATCCATTACCTATATATAGATAGGATAGATAAAAAAATATCTGTTCAGCTGTCAAAACTTCAAGCTCATTCAATTTTTTTCAAGTTTAGCTTACACTAGGTGACCATAGCATATTTTGACAGAAAAAGCCTTTGGCATAATATCAAAGTCAGACAGATGTTATCCTTATATAGAAACAGTTAATGAAAAAAAGAAAAGAAAGCATTAGGCAACGTCATGACACGCATTTTTTCAGTTCGTAGGAATTATTTTAAACACTTCCAGCCATTTACGAAAGCTGTCAAAGTCATGAAAAATACAATCGCTTTTCTGCGTTACCATAATAGAAGAGACGCTCAGATGTTACATCTCCACTTAGGACTACATTCTCTTCAAAAAATATTTCACACGGACCAAATCCACAAGTGTTGCGCGATAGGAGAGTTTCATTAAAACCAAGTTTATCGGTGTTTTTTTTTTTGTTATTATTTTTTTTAATGTCATCAACAAACAATCACTTGCTGCAACCACCATATGAAACCGGACGTCAGCGTACGACGCCCTGCACCGTCCCTTGTGTCCACTGAATAAACTCAGATTTAGCACACGATGGCAATCATCGAAACAAAACGGATTTTTCATTTCCTTACCTCTCCCGATCGGATTAAGAAGCTCGGGCGTTTCTAAGGAGCGGTCTCGTGGGCCCACCCTCCCTTCTCGTGGGCCCACCCTCCCTTAACAACGCCATAAAGCTTCTGTTAGGTTCCCGGAAACGATACAGATCAAATGATATGACTGCACCAATACAGTCAATTAATGACAACGACAAGGTTGCCTTGGAAACTAAATGTGTCTTCTTTAACAGAGTTTCATGTCTAAAACGATTCATGCCTGTTACAAGTAAACACTAAACAAAAAGTCTGCAATTTAGATATACAAAGCGCAGTATAGTCTGGTATAAGGCCGAGAATGATGAACTCAATGTGAAAATAGAACATTAGTCTGCGAGACTAGCTTGTTAGTGACTAATCGACGATTTCCCTTGTTCTGGATCAGGGCCACTGGTATGGGACAGTTGAAATAGCTAGATGTAACCGTAAGTTCTATGTTAACAGTTTCTTCTCTTGTCTTCTCGTTTGTGGAACTCTCTTCCGGCTTCTTGCTTTCCAGCCAAATTTACCTTCAAAAGTTTAAATGCAATGTCGATCGTCATCTTTTTTTTACTTAATTCCTGTTCTTTATTTTTATCTCTGCTTAATAATGTTTTAATTTTTCTTATATTCTTTCGCACTTATCAATTTCCCGCGTCTTTTGTTGCCTTGCTTGGGGTTAAATGATTAACGGGCTAACGTCTTTCGCTGACATTTTGTGGAAAGATTATATCGAATCAACTGCCGGGTCTACTGTTAGGAAAGTTGGTTCTCTCTGTCGGGCTAGATATTTTTTTCTCGCCCGAATCTATCTTACATATTTACATCTTCTTAATTTCTCTATTCTGTTCTCTCCTATGCGTTTTTCTTATTTTCATTCACACCCAGGAAGCCCCTGCGTGTTAGTGACTCTGTTGCCTATCACGGGGTGAAATGATAAAAAAAAATAGGTATATGTATGCCTGACTGTTCGTAACCGAGTATGCCCTCATGCCTCTATGGTATAGTGGCTGACTCATCCAGGCAAATCTGTGTTTCTTCAACGCTCACAGATATATAGTGTTGTGGTAGGATCCACCTAATTTGCATAGTGGAGTACCGATCATATAAATATGGTTGGTACCGGGAAGAGAGAGAGAGGAATCAAGAGATTCAACCAGAGACTCTGCCCGACTGCGACTCAGTCAACACATTCTCCAGGAACGGTCTTACCAGGAATATACAAGACTATATGTAAATATTGTGTACACTTTCTTGTTTCAATACATTCTGTTCTAAGTACCTTTTGTGTTGCATTATTACTCCATACATTAGTCAAGTTTCAACATGTAGTATACTGCAACTATGCTGATTGGGCCTAAGTTAGAGTTTCTGTGAAAGATCGCATGATCTGGCGGTAGCAACAATTTTAAGAAGCCGCGTGCGTTAAAAATGTCGGTAATGATGACGTGTGGCTTCGTGGTAGCCCGATTCCTAACCATTTCTACCTACCCAGCTTTGCTAATAAAGCTTGGATCTACCCATAGTATGGTTTTAACCACTTCACACCAGTGACACACACTGAGTTCGTCTCCCCAAGCCAATATCATTAAGTTTATTTCCCTGATAAATCGTCTGTGGTTAGATTCAAAAGCGGATCCCATGAAATGCTAGCGATTTAACGACTCGACCACGTGGCCACTAATAAGGTGGGATAATGGTAAGAATCCTTCATCTGGAACTCCCGACATAGATTAGGAAAAATGATGATGCAATAACAAATTTTGTAGTTTTTCACATAACGTGTATTCCAGCGCCAATTTCACGCTTCGAAAATGAAGAATAAATTTTTATCGGTTGCCTGAAAATAATGCAACCATTATTGACAGCATAGGGCTCCAAGTAAATCAGTCGTTACTGACAGAATAAGGTTTTCATATCTATAATTTAAAGTCGTAATGTTTTATGATAGAACAACATTGCAACTGGAAACTGCATTGTTAATAAATTGTGTAGAAAAAATGCTGTGAAAACCGGAAAGGAAAGGTTTTATCAGGGTTCCGGATTTCTGATAAAAAAAAAATATCCCGTTCTCAGCAACACGTGATTCAATTACTAATCCTCAAATGCAAGATGGCAGAAAGTATGAGCGTCAGCAAGAGAAAAAAGAAAACAACACAAGATGCTAGTTACAAATTGGAGATGTAAGCATCAAGCAGGTGTAGAGGTTCAAAAATCTGGGATGCAGTTTAGCAGAGGATGGAAAATGTGACACCGAGATTGGAACAAACATTGTGCTAAAAACAGAAGCATTGCAAAAAAACAAAACAAAACAAAAAACAAAACAAAAAACAAAACAAAAAAAAACCCCAAAAAACGAGGCAAGTTGCTGAGAAACGGATTAATTTCGCTAGAAACAAAGAAAAGACTACTGGATTGCTATGCGATATCCATCCTCTTATATGTCGTGGAAGGTTGGACAATATGGATGAGGAGAAATGCGGTTCTACAGAAAGATAGTGAAAACTCCATGGACGGAATAAATAAGCAACAATGAAATCTTGAAAGAACACCCAGAATTCGGAAATGACAGCAGAAATTCCTTGGACACATAATGAGGAAGAAAAAGTGAGGAAAAATAATGATCACGAGGCATATTAAGAGATAAGGGAAGGTAGCGAGACACTTACCTGAAAAGCTTTTTTTTTAATGGATGGCGGAAGCTGAAGCCTTAGCAAAGAGAGAAAACTGCTCAGGTCACCAAGGGATATGAAGTTTTGGAGAGAAAGAAGAATATAATAACATAATATTTTATTATAAAAGAAAGAGCATTGCCAATTGTTTGACTAGGAAAGAAAGAGCATTGACAATTGTTTGACTAGGAAAGAAAGAACATTGCCAATTGTTTGACTAGGAAAGAAAGAGCATTGCCAATTGTTTGACTAGGAAAGAAAGAGCATTGACAATTGTTTGACTAGGAAAGAAAGTGCATTGACAATTGTTTGACTAGGAAAGAAAGTGCATTGACAATTGTTTGACTAGGAAAGAAAGAGCATTTCCAATTGTTTGACGAGGAAAGAAAGGGCATTGACAATTGTTTGACTAGGAAAGAAAGAGCATTGCCAATTGTTTGACTAGGAAAGAAAGTGCATTGACAATTGTTTGACTAGGAAAGAAAGAGCATTGACAATTGTTTGACTAGGAAAGAAAGAGCATTGACAATTGTTTGACTAGGAAAGAAAGAGCATTGACAATTGTTTGACTAGGAAAGAAAAGAGCATTGACAATTGTTTGACTAGGAAAGAAAAGAGCATTGCCAATTGTTTGACTAGGAAAGAAAGAGCATTGACAATTGTTTTAGGAAAGAAAGAGCATTGACAATTGTTTGACTAGGAAAGAAAGTGCTAGAAAGATTGACAATTGTTTGAAGGAAAGAAAAGAGCAATTGTTTTGATTGACAATTGTTTGACTAGGAAAGAAAAGGCCAAAAGGAAAGAGCATTGACAATTGTTTGACTAGGAAAGAAAGAGCATTGACAATTGTTTGACTAGGAAAGAAAGAGCATTGACAATTGTTTGACTAGGAAAGAAAGAGCATTGACAATTGTTTGACAAGGAAAGAAAGAGCATTGACAATTGTTTGACAAGGAAAGAAAGTGCATTGACAATTGTTTGACTAGGAAAGAAAGAGCATTTCCAATTGTTTGACTAGGAAAGAAAGAGCATTGACAATTGTTTGACTAGGAAAGAAAGTGCATTGACAATTGTTTGACTAGGAAAGAAAGAGCATTTCCAATTGTTTGACTAGGAAAGAAAGAGTATTGACAATTGTTTGACTAGGAAAGAAAGAGCATTGCCAATTGTTTGACTAGGAAAGAAAGAGCATTGACAATTGTTTGACTAGGAAAGAAAGAGCATTGACAATTGTTTGACTAGGAAAGAAAGTGCATTGACAATTGTTTGACAAGGAAAGAAAGAGCATTGCCAATTGTTTGACATTGACAATTGTTTGACTAGGAAAGAAAGTGCATTGCCAATTGTTTGACTAGGAAAGAAAGAGCATTGACAATTGTTTGACTAGGAAAGAAAGAGCATTGACAATTGTTTGACTAGGAAAGAAAGAGCATTGACAATTGTTTGACTAGGAAAGAAAGAGCATTGCCAATTGTTTGACTAGGAAAGAAAGAGTATTGACAATTGTTTGACTAGGAAAGAAAGTGCATTGCCAATTGTTTGACTAGGAAAGAAAGAGCATTGACAATTGTTTGACTAGGAAAGAAAGAGCATTGACAATTGTTTGACTAGGAAAGAAAGAGCATTGACAATTGTTTGACTAGGAAAGAAAGTGCATTGACAATTGTTTGACTAGGAAAGAAAGAGCATTTCCAATTGTTTGACTAGGAAAGAAAGAGCATTGACAATTGTTTGACTAGGAAAGAAAGAGCATTGCCAATTGTTTGACTAGGAAAGAAAGAGCATTGACAATTGTTTGATTAGGAAAGAAAAAAGACAATTGTTTGACAAGGAAAAGAAATTGCATTGACAATTGTTTGACTAGGAAAAGAAAGAGCATTGCCAATTGTTTGACTAGGAAAGAAAGAGCATTGACAATTGTTTGACTAGGAAAGAAAGTGCATTGACAATTGTTTGACTAGGAAAGAAAGAGCATTGCCAATTGTTTGACTAGGAAAGAAAGAGCATTGCCAATTGTTTGACTAGGGAAAGAAAGAGCATTGACAATTGTTTGACTAGGAAAGAAAGTGCATTGCCAATTGTTTGACTAGGAAAGAAAGAAATTGCCAATTGTTTGACTAGGAAAGAAAGAGCATTGACAATTATTTGACTAGGAAAGAAAGAGCATTGACAATTGTTTGACTAGGAAAGAAAGTGCATTGACAATTGTTTGACTAGGAAAGAAAGAGCATTGACAATTGTTTGACTAGGACAAAAGGAAAGAAGCATTGACAATTGTTTGACTAGGAAAGAAAGAGCATTGACAATTGTTTGACTAGGAAAGAAAGAGCATTGACAATTGTTTGACTAGGAAAGAAAAAGCATTGACAATTGTTTGACTAGGAAAGAAAGAGCATTGACAATTGTTTGACTAGGAAAGAAAGAGCATTGACAATTGTTTGACTAGGAAAGAAAGAGCATTGACAATTGTTTGACTAGGAAAGAAAAGAGCATTGACAATTGTTTGACTAGGAAAGAAAGTGCATTGACAATTGTTTGACTAGGAAGAAAAGAGCATTGCCAATTGTTTGACTAGGAAAGAAAAGCATTGACAATTGTTTGACTAGGAAAGAAAAGCATTGCCAATTGTTTGACTAGGAAAGAAAAGAGCATTGACAATTGTTTGACTAGGAAAGAAAGAGCATTGACAATTGTTTGACTAGGAAAGAAAGTGCATTGCCAATTGTTTGACTAGGAAAGAAAGTGCATTGACAATTGTTTGACTAGGAAAGAAAGAGCATTGCCAATTGTTTGACTAGGAAAGAAAGAGCATTGACAATTGTTTGACTAGGAAAGAAAGTGCATTGACAATTGTTTGACTAGGAAAGAAAGTGCATTGACAATTGTTTGACTAGGAAAGAAAGTTCATTGACAATTGTTTGACTAGGAAAGAAAGAGCATTGCCAATTGTTTGACTAGGAAAGAAAGAGCATTGACAATTGTTTGACTAGGAAAGAAAGTGCATTGACAATTGTTTGACTAGGAAATCGCATTGTAAATAAACTGTGCTGAAGAATGTAAAAAAATAGATTATCAGAGATTAAGATTTCTTGAAAATAAACTGATCGTCTCAGTTAATTCCAATTAACACGAGTCATTGTGTTGCGGTAGAAAAATTTTCTCGTAAGAATCCATCTTGCACATTTATAAATCTACTACTCGACCGTGAATTGGGTACCGTTGCCATATCTGGTCGGGTCCTTCTTCTGTAGATTTCGACATTTTTGACAAAATCCCAAAAGAAGGATCTGTAATGTAATCGAACCTGACGAAATTTCTTAAATTCAGTCTCTTTCTCACCAATGTGACATTTTTTTTTTTTCTTTTTTACAAATATTTTCATTGCAACTTATCTGATGAGCTTTTTCCTCCTGGTGCACTGACTACATGAATTTAAGTGTGCTACTAGATTGGCATCTAGTTTTAATGTTGAAATAACTAAATGCAACGTCCATTGCTACTCTAAGAGTTTTCTTTCACGAATTTCTCACCTGATGAATTCCCTTTCGATTCCCCGATAACTACAATCTTCAAAATCTGAAATGCAACGTCAATCGCCATCTTCTGTCCCCTTGAAACCTGTTTATTCCTCAATCCTCTCCTTTCTCTTTCCCTTTCACTCCCAGTAACGTCCCCTTCCCTGTTTTCCAGTGACATTTTCACCTTGCTTCGATTGAAACGACTGATAAAAAAAGAATGGATTCAGTTTTCGTTTGTTTTTTGATACTTGAGATCGCTCTCCAATTCTATTCGTGCTAGATAAAGAAAATGACACTTGCCATATGTATACATTTGTCCATTAGACTAAGGTAAGCAATTTCCTTCAGCACCCCCCCCACCGCTAATACAATCTTTTTCTCTCCAGTTGAAGTCTGAGGTTCCTGTACGATCACCGAAGTTAAGCTGCATCGAGCCTGATCAGTACCTAGATAGGTACCTAGAGCTGTAAGATTGGGTGTACGGGTGGTGTAATGAATAATGGTTCGAAATTGTTAATTGGAGAGCCGAGTTTCAATTCCCGTTTGCATCGTTATAACCACATATGCGCAAATACCGCTGGGAAAGGTATGAATCCACTTCTTCGCCAGCTATCTAGTTGTAGTCTACCGTAGTAGACATTCATAAATCTGATTTTCAAGGGACAGTTGGTTTCTACCTTGTATTATTTTTTGAGATTATTCTCAAAATTGCAGAATTTTTTTTTATATATAAATACCTTAAAAAGACACAATTAAAAACAATAGCTAATGTTTAAAATTAATTTAAAAAAAATGAAAAAAAAATGTTTCTTGAAGCTTTCATTTCAGTTTTATTTTCAAGCTAATACATTAAGTTTAATATTTCCAATAAGCAAAATACATTGATGTATTTCAAAAACTAATTTAAAACTAATTTAGCTGGACTGGAAGGAGTGTTTTTATTTTAGCAAAAAAAAAAAACAAAAAAAAAACAAAAAAAAAACAATAACAACAAAGCAACAACAACAACAACAAAAACAAGAACAACAAAAACAAGAACAACAACAACAACAAACAAACAAAAAACAAAACAAAACTAGTTTTATCACATTTTTTATTTTACAATTCAGAGCAGATTTTTGGTTATTGGTGTTTCTGTTTGGCAAAAAACAAATTGAAGATTTTAATTCTCCAAGGAGTCCTGCTTTTAACTAATATAAATGTATAAAACCAAATACATTGACATTTTAATTTATCGAAATTTCATAAAATTGTGTATGTAGGGTAACAGATATAAAAATATATTTTATCAAGATTTTATAATAAAAAAATTTCCAAAATAATTTTATTCATTTGTGAATCAGTCCTGAAAATTTCATTAAAATTCAACAATTGATTTTTGCAGTAATTTCCAAAACAAAATTAATTTTTCCATCCTTGGCCCAGCCGGTAAGTTGGTCTTTCCTCTTAGTAATAACAAACATTTTGACATAAAACTTTGTTTTTATCAAGTTTAGGGCCTTTTTTTTTATCATGGCATACTCTTTTTAGGAGATTTTTGTTGGTACCTACTTTTATATCCATAATCGTCTTAAATAAATATTTTAATATCCCGTTAGGATAAAAAAAATATACATCTGTTTGGAAACAATTTTGTCTATTCACGAAACACTAAATAGAGATTTATTTGTTTCTTTTGTTCTAACTTATGGTGTTGGGCACCAATATGTTGGAGCGCTGTAGAATAAAATTTGGTTAAAAAGGAAAGAAAAATAAAAGTGATTGTTGATGGAACGCTGTGGTGGTTGTAGAAAGAATCAAAGAGTGGAATAGTGGCCAAGAAACTGTCAGAATGTGAAGAATTGGACACGGAAAGCCTGAATGTTTTAGAAAGAA
Source organism: Acanthosepion pharaonis (assembly GCA_903632075.3). Classification (NCBI taxonomy): domain Eukaryota; kingdom Metazoa; phylum Mollusca; class Cephalopoda; order Sepiida; family Sepiidae; genus Acanthosepion; species Acanthosepion pharaonis. The sequence continues at coordinate 1,112,085 of CAHIKZ030003722.1, forward strand.
GCAAAATAAAACTAAAAAAAAGAATTTCCTTGCATGTTGCGCAGTAAGATTTATTTAAAAAATTTTTCCATATCCTTTCCTTTATTATTTAATGCACTTACTAAGCTTAGCTTAGTGTTATACAAGGCTATGGGGAATTGTTTCAGAGTAGGATCGTGTCACGCCATTTTGGAAAATATAAACAAATTGCCTGTCTTAGTTGCGTACATCTCATTGATATTTATTTATCTTATTTGTTTGTTTGTGTAGCGGCATACCAACTCTTTATCGGTCATTTAATGTCGAAATTTAATATTCTTAGGGGCATTTGTAATTTCTCTTTCAAAAATGTATTGCTGGTAATTTTTATTTTTCAAAAATATATTGTTAGTAATTTTTTACTATGCAAATGTATTGCTGGTATATTTACTATAAAAAAAAAATGTATCGTGTCTTGTTCAATACCAGGCCGCTCCTCTCTTCTGTCCGTAAGGTTGTTCTCCCCACCACTCATCAAGTTAATTCTGATGTATATAAATACAATTGTGGTTACGGATTCAGATACATAGGGAGGACTATCTTGCAATTAGATGCGAGGATAAAACATGTGCTAAGTAAGATCAATAATCACAACTTGGTCTCAAATGAATTAATCCCAAATACTTACAATCCTCAATTTGTGAGCACCATTCAAGGAACAGTGCGTCTTCGGTTGCATTCATTGTTGACTGATTTACTGTTTTGTCCCAGTCACACTCTTTATTTCATCTAAAAGTACTAGAGTCATTGTATATCAAGCCTTGCAAACCGTCTCTCTGTAAACAGCGTGATTGTTTGCTGGGGCTTGTTAGCATGTGTGTCTAGTAACCCCGCCTCTTGTATTTTCACCCTTCTCTATCCTCTCATCAATCATTCACTAAATTTAGATTTTTTTTTGTATTTTTTACTCTTTTTCTCCTGTTTAAAAACTAGCGAAACCGGTTGTTTTTATTTTTATTTTTTTGCTATCAGTTTTTTTTTAATTGTGCCAAGTAATATTCAGCTTACTGTTTTACAGGGGAGGTAGACAGATACCCGATCCCGCCTATGCGGGGTCTACGAGCAATGTTTGCCCGAGACTATGAACTCGGATTTCTCCACATTAAATTTAGCCTTGTACAGCATCCTACCTCGTGAGTAGACAGGTAATTACCGCAATATGCTGTCTAAGAAGCCCAGTAGCAGTGTTTTACCTACTTCACGCTGCTGGAGAGTATTTTATTTTGTTTCATGTTATAAAGATTGCCATTTCATTTCCAAATTCCGTTTTGGTTATTCCTCATTCAGTAACCTCTTTCCAGGTTACAGCAAATAACATGCACTTTTTTTTTTTACAATGAAAATAAGCAAAATTCAGCATTAAATAACCCAACAATGGTTTCATGTCAATTCAACCGACATCTGAAAGATACCTGACGTTGAATTCGTTAGATGTAACCGTTCTATGCTAACAGTTTCCCGCTTGTGGAACTCTCTTCCGGCTTATGCTTTCAAGCTAACTTTGATTTTCAAAACTTTAAACGCAATGTTAATCATTCTGTACTGTCTTGATTACTGTTCAGTTCTCGCTTCGTAATGTTTCTCTTTATTATTGTTCTTTCACACTCAGTAACTCCTTGTGCCTTAGTGGCTTTACTGCTTCGCATGGGGTGATTTGATAAAAAAAAATATCTTTTAAAAATAGCTAAACAATTTACGAATTTTCAAACTTCGTTATATCACCAGCAGTGCTGTGATGATCAGGCGCTTCCCATAGGCCAGTGCGAATAGGTTTGATCCAAATTGGAGGCCCCACATGTTTTGCCAGGTAAGTGAATCTTAGTGAATGAACTATGTGCGCCTACCGTAGCACTATATTTCTTAAAGCACATCTCGCAGGCCGTTGAAAGAAAGCGAGCAAAACATGAACGAAGGAAAGGAGTAATAAAAAAAGCCGTGCATTTGAATACTGTTGCCATATCTGATCCGGTGCTTCTGCTGTACATCTCGAGATTCTTGACAAAATCCAAAGAAGGATCTGTAATGTTATCGATCCTCACCCGGCATCTCGACTTCAATCAATTTCTCAACGATGGTGATGTTGTTCCTCTCTGTTTTTTCCACAAATATTTTCCTGGCAACTGATGATATTTATTCTCTGGTGCCACGACTAGACGACTTTAAGCGTGTTACTAGATTGGCAGCTAGGTCTCGCTCTTTTACTGTTGAACTAGCTAGATGCAACCACCTCGTCTCCTCCAAGTTTATTTTATCACAGTTCTCACCTGTAAACTACTTTCCGATATCTTGCTTTCCAGATTACAATCTTCAAAATTTTAAATGTTCCTTTTTTAGTCCTTTCCTCAATTATTACCACTAAAATCTTCTCATTCTCTTTCACCCTTGCGTTCTAGTGGCATTATCACCTTGCCTGGGGGTGAGACGATGAATAAAAAAAAAGAAAAAGAAAGAAAAAAAATAAATGTAGAAAAGGAGAAAGCCGAGCTGAAGGGCGGTACACAAGAAAGCGAATCTAAATTACGCGAATCGATTAAAATAAAAACAACGAACGACAGAGATTCGCTGTTGATCGCATCTGCTGACAAAATGCGACGCGGAAGTGGATCTTCGTCACGTGACATTCGCGGCCAGTTGAAGCAGCAATTAAATAATGGACGCTCGTCGTCGTTGTCATTGGATGTTGTTAATCTAATAATAATAATAAAAAAACTCCAAAAAAAAAACAAAAAAACAAATAGACGTGCGCTGATGCACAGACGGTAAAATCGGCTTGCAATAATTATATCGCTTTTATCTGATCTCGTTAACTTATTTACATCAGGTGAAAATCTTTAAAAAAATCTCCAGGTGTGTTTGAAAGAATGTGCTTCACTGTTTAGGACTTCTTCTTCTGCTATTATTATTATTATTATTATTAGTAGTAGTAGTAGTAGCAGTAGTAATAATAATAATAATAATAATAATAATAGTAGTAGTAGTAGTAATAGTAGTACTGCGATTGAGTGAATTAACAGTTCTTACCGGACCAATCCTTATGGGGGAAGAGATGAACAGTGGGGTTCATTAGGTCATGTGAATCTTTGAAAGAATTTTGCCTCGCAGTATCTTTAAAACGATCTGCTTTATTTGAAGTTCAACTGTGCGCTAATGCAGTCTCTATATACTGAAATAGCATTATGCAGCCTTTCTTTCCTTCTTACGAAAATATTAGATTTTGTTAGTGTGACTGTGCAGCAATCTCACTCAAAAGACAAGGTCCCATAATAACACGTAATCAACGTGCACAGCATGACATTAGAGACAAATGAAGCAATTTTGTCAAAATAGATGGATATTGAGTTTTGTATGTTGGCGTGGAGACTCGCAAAGAATATATTTGGAGTACAGGTTATATGAATTTTATCTGGTTGGTCATTCTTGGCCAGCAGAGAGAAGCATGGCTTTCGTCGCTAAATAAAACAACTCCATGTGTTCGTTTGTTGTATCACAATGGTTCAAAGACTTGCATTTTGAATTAAAATAATTTAACTTCCCAGAGACAGATATTATATAATTAGATGTCAGTGATTTCTCATCTGTGTTAGGTTATCCCACGAGAATGTAGTTGTTTTAAAAGTTAGTGTTGGAGATGCAATCTGCCAAAGTGCGTGATAATTCATGAGTAACATTTTTCATCTTTTATATGAGAATGATTCTATGGACTTCTTTTAATAGTAATGAATAGGGTAGATGTTTAATTCTTTATAACAAATGATGAATCGCAGTTGTTTTTACAGTGATAAAGTGTTATGTACTCACGAATTATATTTTAATAGCTTTTTTCTTGCGTTTTTAGTACGGATACATTTTATTGCAAGTGAGGGGCACTTATTTAATGGCTAGCAATTTTTTTTCGTTTGGATAATTACGACTGAATAGTAAATTCGATCGTTACTGGGTGTTTCACACTTTCGGCTTTATGCATTTCAATGTGGTGTAATGGTTAGCAAACTTGTCTTGCAAGATGAAGTGCGATAGAGTAGTGAATTCGATCCACACTGGGATCTCCACACTTTCGGCCTTGTGCCACATGTAAGCTACGCTTAGAATAATTATTTCGGCACTTCGATGTGGTGTAATGGTTATCAAGTTTCTCTGCTAGATCATTTACGATTGAATAATGACTTCGATCCTCGATGGATTGCTCCTCAATTTTGGCCTTGTGTCACATCTAAGCTATGATTAGAAAATCATTTGGACACTTCGACTTCGTGTATTGGCTAGCAAGTTCCCCCCCCCACTAGATCAATTACGACTGAATAAGGACACATTCCAAAAGCTGAGCAGAATATTGCGAAACAGGAGAATTTCTTTGGTAACGAAGAAATGAATACTGAACTGTTACGTGGCATCTGTCCTTCTTTACGGCAGCGAATGTTGGACGATTTCCTCAAAGATGAGGAAGAGACTCGAGGCGACGGAGATGTAGTTCTACAGAAGGATGCTAAGGATATCATGGGCCGAGCGTGTGAGCAACGATGAGATCTTAGAGAGGATGTTAACAAGAAGGAGGCTTATACTTAACATCAGGATGAGGCAGATGAAGTTCCTGGGACACATAATGAGGAAGAAGGGCCTGGAGAATCTGATACTCACGGGTCGAACAGAGGGAAAGTGAGACAAGGGAAAACAACACATGACATACCTAGCGGCTTTAAGCAAGTCGATGGCAGAACGGGCTCTGGGGGAGGAGGCAGAGGGAAGGAATTTATTGAAAGCTGCAAGGGATAGAGGGAAGTGGAGAGCCATGATAGCCTACGCCCTGAAAGGTCACAGCACATAGAAAGAAAGTGACTTCGACCCTCACTGGGTACTCCACCCTTTTAGCCACGTGCAACATGTAAGCTCCGCTTAATAAATTGCATTAGTATCTCAACCACAATTTTCATCAAAATAAAATAATTTATATGAATAAATACTAAATTGAAGCACAGTTCTTTCTTAAATTCTTAAAAGGCGGTATTTACTTGACCCCCTCTCCTCACGAGGTCAGGTTGTGACACAATGTCGACGAATTTTTAAAAGACACAATATTTATTTGTATTTAAATACAAAATGTGGCACAAGGCCGAAAAGGGGGATGGGGAATGACGGTCTTCATCTTGTCTTAAGTCTAAACTTAGCTAGTCGCAGACACTGACCCAAACATGCCAACAATAATCCAATCACCAAAACAACACATTCACTCCTACCTTTCTTACTACGTCCACCATAATACCTCAGTTTCTCTATGACGTCCTAACTAGTCCCCATATATACAAATATTGTTCATGGGGGGAGGGTCATAAAATAACAATTTTTTAAAAAATCCCCAAATGCGTATTTACAGAATGCAATAATTATTTACAATAAAACTAAACAAAACTGAGTTAGTAATAAAACCCCCCACAAACTATAAATGTGGCAGAAAAGTCAGTTAACCAGACGAAATCGATGCGGGACTAAGAAACTGAGTACACATTCAGACCAACAAGCATTCACACAAACACTCACTCATTCATACACAACAACAAAAACGAAAACACACACCCGAAACGAAAGGCGTCCCGCATCCACCAGAAAACTGACATCACTAACCACCTAACGAGGGAGGGGATGGGGAATTAAACAAAAGTAAAAAAATAGGGACAGAAATAAAAGGGACCAATGAGCTTACATACCCTAGCTAAGTTAAACGGGAAAAAAAGGAAAAACTAAATATTCAAAAACAAAAACCTAGTCTAACCTAATATCTGGGTGGGTTGCCTATGTTCAACCCTGTTAGGACAATATTCTGAGCCTAACCGACATCTAAATGCCACTCTAGGTCAGCCCCTTTCACTCTACATTCGCGCAAGATTCACCCACATTTTGCCGAATTCTGATGATGGGAGCCGCCGCCTTTCCGTCCTAATCTTGACTTTAAGCTGATGCCTAAAGTACAAGATCAGTTGGGAAGAGGTGAACTTCTCGCCTTCATAGAATCCCTTCTGTCGCGTCGTCCAAATCACGACTCGCATAACCCCTAGTAAGCAACAGAACACATAGTGTTCAGCCTTCGTCAATTGCGATACCACATTGCTACAAACAGAACTGGCTTCCAGGACAAAAAACTTTCCCTGCAGCATGCGAACCATGAGGCCTTCAACAAACTTTGCACAACGGCACTACCGCACTGCACTGAAAAAGGCGTGACCAATGGTCTCGACATTCCCAGTACAGCGACGACAGCTTGGATATTTCTCCAAGCCTGCTGAACAAAGTCTTTTACCGACCCAGAGGGCCCCGCGAATCATCAGCCAGGTGAGTGATGCCTCATCGTTATTGAGACATTTCAACCCAGGCGCCCAAGGCCATATCGAGCGAGCCTCCTGCTTCGTAAGACCGAGCTCGTCGATCAGATCATCTTGAATGGACCCCTAACTAACACACGATATAATGCCTTACGAGACAACGCTTGGGCGTCGGAGAGGCCAACCGACGTCCGCAAGAGGAGCTTCAAAGCACGACGACATTCACGATAGAAGGAGCACTCGCCACGAGGAGTACGACCGGCCTCCTCCTCGCACGAGTGCACACTTCTCAGGGATGGGAAATGTTTACGGACATCTTCTTTCCAAAAGGTGCCCACCTCATCCAAACCGCGACACATTCGGTCGAGAAAGGTAATGCGTAGCATATATTGACGAATCTCAATGCTAGGCATTCCCAGACCGCCCTCAGAGGGATGAAGGCAACAGATCTCGCGAGATGCCATGTGGGCCTTGCCTCTCCACAAGAAAGAGAACAAGGCCTTGACTAATAACATTAGTCGGGCACACGGGAGTGGAAGCACAGAAAGACGGTAGAGGAGTATCGGATAGATGTGGGAACCACAAACTTCCGCCCTTCCCTTCAGGGAAAGTCCTCTCCGAGACCACAGACTAGCCGCGGCCTCGGCCCGCCCCTGTACCTCCGACCAATTCTTTTCCAACTGGAGATCAGGACCGAACCAGACGCCGAGTATCTTGATCGGCCCATCCGTCCAGAGGAAAGGTCCGGGAAGAGAAACTCCCTTCCACGCACCCAACCGCAAGCCCACAGACTTATCGCGGTTGATTTTGGCCCCTGTCACCATCTCATACCCACTGATCTGCTTACTGACTTCGTTAATCTCGGCTCTGCTCGACACAAGAACCGAAACGTCGTCAGCATAGGCAGAATACCTGGCCGAGGTGTTAGCACCAGGCAGCGAAATACCGCGTAGGACCGGATTCGCCTTTAACTTGCGAAGGAAAGGCTCCAACGCAAGAACGTAAAGCAGAGGCGATAGCGGACAACCTTGACGAATGGAGCGAGACAATACGAAAGGCTTGATCTTACCCCATTCACTTCCACCAGCGCACCGGGGTCGCATACAAGAGTCGGATCCAGGAGCGAAAGTCGGCTCCGAAACCGGCCGCCGAAAGGACAGCCTCCAGAAATCGATGGTCAACCCTATCGAAGGCCTTGGACTGATCTAAATTGATCAGTGCGGCTTCACTGTCGACTTGTTCTAAGATCAGGCGTACCATATGAAGGTTATCCTGAATAGTCCTGCCCTTCACAGCACAAGTCTGTTCAGGGCCAATCAGACTAGACAGGACAAGCTGCAAACGGTTGGCTAAGATCTTCGCCAAAATCTTTAAGTCAGTGTTTAACATCGTTAAAGGGCGAAAGTTCCCTAACCCATCCCCACCGTCCTTGTCCTTACGCAGCAACTTGATGACACCCCTGGTGAAGCGTTGAGGTAAAGACTCCTGCCTCATCCAGTGGTTGTACATCAGTTCCAGCAAAGGCACAAAAACGTGCGACAACCTCAAGTAAACTTCGTAGGGCAGACCATCTAATCCCGGAGACTTATCCAGGCCAACCTGCTTCAGCGCTTCCCAGATTTCCGACTCTGTTATGGGACCCTCGCACCTAGCCACTTCAGCTGCCGAGAGGCAGGGAAAGTCAGCTAAATAGGCGTCGAACTGAGCAGAACTCAGACCGGGCTCCCTGGTGAAAAGCTCCTGAAAGTAATCTCGAAAGACCTCACATATGCCCGCGTTTGTAGTCACGGTCCGCTTATCCGGTAATGTGACACACGCTATATGTCGCCTGGCCGCGTTTCGATTTTCCTCTACACGCAGTTCAGCGGCCATATTCGTTGCCTCAGAAGACATTTGCATTTTACTTGGCCTTCAATATATTGGCATCTGTCTGCCCCCACATCCAACTAATTAATTTCTTCTGTCTTTACAGTCATATTCCTTGAACAAATATATTAAACGTCCACAACCCCTTCAACATTTCATAAATAGTGACCATTAATCCTATAGAAAAACAACTAATTTTCCTAGAAAAATTACCAGGTTATTCTTCTAAGGTAAACATTTATTAGCTGCATAATTAGCTGCTTCTTTTACAGAAGTTACATTCTAGTAAAATGGACTTTTCCGAATAAGTAGATCAACTAAAAGAAGCAAACCATATTTCATACACAAATGCAATCCCTCAATCCTGAAAGAAAATATAAAAATGCTTCCTTTTTAATTTATTTATTTTTAAAAAGTTTCAGGATAAATAAGCTAATGACTAATTTTTCTCCACTACTTAAAATATCTTCTCTTAAATGATTGTCTTTTAATTTTAATTATAAATCCATTAACAATTAACAGTTAAATGGTTAATATGTATTTCTTTTTTTTTTTATATTAATTTCAACTGGACTTCAAACGAATCTTTTTTCTGTTTTTGTTGTTTTTTGGCGTGTGTTTTCTATTATTATAGCTGCGAAAATATTTTTAAAGAACTGTAATTCAAATGACAACTTTGGTTTAAAAATGTTCCAAGTCAGCCAAAGTTTTTGCAAATCTCTACCGTAAAAAGAGAACATACATTTATTTATTTACTTTTTGTCAAATACCTGTAGATTTTTCGGTAGAAAATGTAACAAAAATAAATTGCTAAAAGGTTTTACATAATTACTGGAATATTTTACGAGCTCAAAATAAATATCAACTCGCGATTTTGGATATATTCAAATTTTTCGACCTTTTTAAACGATAATTATAAACAAATTTATTTTTACTTTATATATAAACTTCGTATACTTTCCATATCAAACAAAATATCTGTAAAAAATATTTTATCTGTGGGTCAAATTATAAGACGCTTTTTGATCACTAATATGGAACTCAATGGAAATGGCACAACAACTCAATGGAAATGGCACAACAACTCAATGGAAATGGCACAACAACTCAATGGAAATGGCACAACAAAGGAATTTCGCGACCTCCTTTTAAAAACTGGAAATGGAAAAAATTCACATGATCAAGATAGACAAATCAGCTTTCTTGAAGGTTTTGGCACTCTGGTCGAAAGCATTGAGGAATTCATTTTTAAAATATACCTCAATATAGCAGATAACTTCCAGAATACAGATTGGTTGTGTGAGTGTGCAATTTTGGTTCCCAGAAATGAAACAGTACAGATCATCAATCAGAAGATTCTGCAAGGTGTCCCAACAAGAAAGGACATACCTATCCATTGATACAACTGTGGATCCGGACGAAGCAGTTAACTTCCCTATTGAATTTTTGAATTCTTTGGATCTTCCAGGAATGCCATCACACAAAATGGTAATAAAACAAGGAGTACCATTAATGTTGCTAAGAAATATTGACCCTCCAAAGTTATGTAATTGTACACGTCTTATTGTGAAGAAAATGTTACCTCACTTATTGGAAGCTCTTATTATAATTGGTCAAGGGAAAGGAGAGACTGTACGAATTACAAGAATTTCATTGATTCCAGCACATATACCTTTTGATTTTGAATGATTGCAATTCCCAGCCAGAATAAGTTTTGTAATGACTATTAATAAATCACAAGGTGAATCAATAAAAGTTACTGTTATATTTGCCTGTTTAAGACTTGGAAATGGAAGGAATTTATTAATACTTACTACAAATAAAAAAAATGTAGTTTTTCCAGCTGTATGAATTATTTTAAAAAAAATTCATTTTGATTTAAATTTTTTCACCATTATGTTTTTCGTTTAATACATGTATTTTGTTTCCGTCAATACCTGTTAAATGTTACCCAGTTTCACCATGTTTCATTTGTTTAAAAATGGCTAACATTCTAATGTTTAGCTATCTGAATAAATAAAAATGTTTTCTTTCATGGTTACAACCAATTTATGAATGAAATGTTCATTTAAATTTTTTGTTTCAAAGATTTCAAGTAGTAAATATATCTTTGCGAAGCGATAGCGAGCGGGTGAAACGTGCTGGTAATTAATATATTTCCTCAGACATTTACAATAAATCAGGTGCTGAGTTAGTTTTAAAAACAGTTTTAAATATTGTGCAAAACAAGACGCTCGAAACCGACAATGTAATACATATTTTTCTTATTTACAAACAACGAGACATTCTCCTTTTCTAACGACGACATTTTGACGCTGGAATTTCTTGTACAGCAATTTATCGAATTTGAATCCTCAAAATAACTTTCGCGAAAAAAAAAAAAAAAAAAAAAAGAAAGAAAGAAAGAAAAAAAAAACAAAAAACAAAACAAACAAAAAACAACCTAAATCAAAACTTATTTCACTGGAATTGAAAGTTTAATTTATAAATTCCAAGGACTTGATCGTATGCCCTTTTACTTGGACATCATTAGTCAAATATATATTTAATGAGAAAAAAAATGAAACGTAATCTCATCTTGATCGCAAATTAGTCAGTTTAATTCTATCATTATTTTATGGGCTGATATAGTACATTTAACGCCATATTAACACTTATTGAATGTACCTAGCAACTGTCCCTGTTTTTGTTTTTATTAGTTACTTTATTCAATTAATTTCATTTTCGTATTTTGCTTTTGATAAAGTCCAAATTGGACGAAACGCGTCAGCAACTACCAGTTTTCCTGTTGTCATTTTTATTCATAAATATTGTCTTTCTACTGGTTAAATCAGAGAAAATATATATATATATATATATATATATATATATATATATATATATATATATATATATATATATATATATATATATAATTGTGTATTTCAGCAGCAATCCCTCTTTTATATATATTTCGTTAAAAACGACTAATATGGTGCTGCGGTTAAGATATTTTTAAAAAAATTTTTCTTTTGTTCTTATATTTTTCTTTTCCGGCGTAAATTATGTAGAAAATATCCGAATGTTCCGTATGTTTGAGCGATTTCGGATATACTTTTACCCATTATAAAGGATGATGGTATTTTTAATTTTAACTGAATATATGTTTTTTTTTTATTTACATATATATCTACAGTTATAAGGAATATTTTATTTTCCAAACACGGTCAGCACATTGTGGCCATGTTCATAGTTGGTGTTATTGAGTATTGGTTTTTACGTTAGCATTGATTGATGTTATCAAAAATATACTCAATAAAAATGGAAGCACAAATAATAATAAAATATAGAAGCCAACACCATTTGCACCTTTCGGCTCCGAGTGTCCAAAAAACACACACACATACGCACACACGCGCACCACACACACACACACACACATATATATATATATAGTTTCGGAGTGATACGCAAATTACGGTCAAATCTAGCTAAAATAAAATAAATAAAAATAAATAAATACATAAAAACAAGTAAATAAACTTAATAAATTTATAATTAAGAATGAATAAATAACAAATTAATAAATAATAATTAAATAAAATAAAATACAATAAATTAATAAATAATAAATAAAATAAATAAATAAAAAAATATAAAACAAATAAAGAAAATAAATTTATAAATAATAAATAATAAATTACTAAATAATAAATAAATAAAATAAAATAGATAAATAAATAAAAATAAATAAAATTATAAATAATAAATAAATAAAATAAAATTAATTTACTAAATAATAAATAAAATAAAATAAATAAATAAGATAAATTTATAAATAATAAATAATAAATTATGAATAATAAATAAATATAAATAAATAAATAAAATAAATAAAATAAAACACTCAAATACACATATACCGGTACACGAAGCATATGCTGCATATTCACATGCACATGCTTCCTATCCACACATACGAACACATAAAAGCAGATATATACATACGTACTATTACTTATAAATACCAGCACACACATAAACAAACATACACATTGTTGTCATCGTCTAAATGTCCGTGGTTTATATTAGGTTGGTGCAAAAATAATGACGTAATAATGTCGTTTTTTGACGTATTTTTAACGTCAAAAAACGACATTCTTACGTCGTTATTTTTGCACCAACCTAATATATCCATGAGCGAATGGTTCGAAATCAGAGATGCACGACGTCGTTTCCTGTCCTAGACTTGCGTTTGTTTGAAGCATTTTACTAACCCTGAGGTGTCCGTTATTTTCTGTCACGGTTCGAAATAGTGGCGGATGCATTTCCTTTCTTCGAGATGACATGCGAGGTGGATTTGTCTTTGGAGTTACCTTCTTCTAGCCTCTGCCTAAAAAGGCAGGACCTGCTAATACAGTAAGCTGGTTTGAGTTCAGAGTTTTCGTCTCCTAGAGTGGTTGCCACCCAAAGCTATATAACCCAATTGTTCTGCTATTTTATCCATAACTGGAGGGAGAAGTGACGTATTTATACCTTTCCCAAATGAATGTAATGAACGCGACTGGAATTCGAACTCGGCTCTCCGATTCCTCAGTCCGAGTCGCCAACCATTAACCCACCATGTCTCCTGTAGCAGACATTTCTTTCTCTACAGATATCAGAATAGGAGAATACGTAAACACTTATTGGCATCGAAATTTTTTTGTTTTAAAAGAGAATCTATTTCAAATTCATATCGATCGGCCAGAGCTGTCAGGTATCGATCTCTTTTATGACACCATTAGCCTCGCGTCAGTAATCACTTCCCATAGCTCATATGATTGACGCGAAGATGTGGTATCGATATCCGATCAGTTTGGAAATTCACTTGCGACCTGGTCGAGTCTGACTCTGTTATGACAGGTAACCTGAATAACATGGTGGCAAAAAGTTCACCGTATATCCTTAGGATGGTTGCATGAATGGATTATAAGAATGAGGGTCTATGTACGTATGTACACATGTATATGCATATGCAGATGTCTTGCTTAGGCTTGTATGTGGACTACTTAGCTTTTTTGAGTAAGTTTAATGTGTTAGAAATAGTCATATTCAATTAGTGTGTCGACAGTTATCATCATGATAGTATGTATGCAACATGTATATCTGTAGATACGACATATATACATGGTTTTGTCACAACCTGTGGGGGGGGGCAAATAAATACATACATGATGTATGTCGAATATGACCATAGCTGACAAGTTAAATCTATAGTTACAGTTTTGAATTCAGAGCAGTTAAAAGTGTTTCTTTTTACAATAAAGTTCACGCTATTCAAGTCCCAAGAGCCACTCAAGGTAGATGGTTACAGGGTATATCATTCATCTTTTGAAGCCTTTTCTTTCTTAAATTTTTGGCTGTTTATATCCTTTTATACTAATGGTTTAGCCAATACAAGGCCCAAGAGCCTCTCAAGGTAGAGGGTTACAGCGTATACCATTCATCTTTTGAAGGCTCTTCTTTTTAAAAATTTTGTCTGTTTATATCTTTTTATACTAATCGTTTAGCCAATACAAGGCCCAAGAGAAACTCAATGTAGAGGGTTACAAAGTATATTATTCATCTTTTGAAGGCTCTTCTTTTTTAAATTTTTATCTGTTTATATCTTTTTACACTAATCGTTCAGCCAATACAAGGCTCAGGAGCAACTCAGGGTAGAGGCTTACAGAGCATATCATTCATCTTTTGAAGCCTCTTCATTTTTAAATTTTTATATGTTTATATCTTTTTATTTATCGTTCACCCAATACAAAGCCCAAGAGCAACTCAAGGTAGAAGGTTACAGAGCATATCATTCATATACAAGTAATAGAATTAATTCTATTACTTGTAAATAGCAAGGATATACAACTAATAGAATTAATTCATTTACTTGTATATCCTTGCTTGACCCAGCTAATACTCTGCGATGGAGCGGTTCGGGGGAAAAGAAATGGCACGGGTTCGAATCCCGGTAGTAGATACGCACTGCTGATGAGTCCCAAAACAGGACGAAACGGCCGCCCAGTGGTTTCTGTTGAGGATTCTTAAAGACTCGATGAATTACTATGAAGATTTGCCTAAATCTCCAAAATTATATATATGAATATTTTACTTTCAACCCCATGCCGAATAACTGGATAATGATTTAGCTTAATTTCAATGTAGAAAAGTTGAGTGAATCTTTTACTTTCAACTCGTTCGGAATAAATGGTTAAGAATTTAGTTTAATTTCAAAGCAGACAATCTCTGTGAATCATTTACTTTAAACACATTCCGAAAAATTGCGTAGGGATTTACTGTAAATTCAATTCAGTATTTTTTCAGTTTCGACAAAACAAAATGACTGAGAAGAAAATAGAATAAATGGAAATAGTGCCTTTTATACAAAAGTCACACAGTGTTGTTTTTTCATTCCGACTGAGAGACATCAGCTTAGCGAAAAAGTATTAAGCCTTTACTATTGAAGCATACAAACGTACACACCGAGGAAGCCTATCTAAAAATGTCGAAACACGTAATCATATCAATAGATCTTATTTCGGTTTGTGAATACACACACACACACACATATATATATATATATATACATGAGTGATTAATACAAATAAAAATTGTCATTTAGCTGACTGATGTCATATTCAGCATCTCGGCTCTGGAGTTACGTAGACGAACCTTTTTGTAATCGCTGTGTCCACTCGTCAGGTGGCATCAACAATTCATTGCGGATTTTCTTATTTTCGATAAATTAAGTTTAAAATAACTTATTCGCTAGTGTTAGGTTATATATATATATATATATATATATATATATATATATATATATATATATATATAACAAATAATCACAAAAGAGTACAAATTTTTATGAGGGTATTCTGGTACCGTGAAGGCCAAAGACATATCAGTTTAATATGGCTTGGTAAAAAATAAATTAAAAGTGACGTTAATCAAAATATTTCATTGTTTGATACTTCAACAACCAAAATTTAGACAACATTACAACAAACCTCTTCAACATTTCTTCATTAAAAATAATAAGAGTAAGCATTTTAACACAACATTTTATCTCATCGTGGGTTCTAAACGTGAAAGGTAAGAATTTCCAAGTGCCGTAGCTATAACGCTTGACTTTTAGAACATACACTGGCAGCAAACTCCCTGCATACGAACAGAAACTGAGTTCGGCAGATATACAAAAACAGTAAGTGCGGTAAGACAAGGATGTGTCTTCTCACTTATTCAACCCTTACATCGAGGCGATTCTGAGAGAATTAGCAGTCCTCTCAGGATTCATTATTGGCGGTCATAATCTTAACAACATATATGCAGATGTGACAGTGTTGATAGCAGACACAGATAGAAAACTTCAAAAACTCCTACAGAAGGTAGTGAAGGAAATCCGATAAAATATTAAGTGCCAAGAAGACATAATGCATGGTTGTTAGCAAAAGTGGCAGCCCTAAGGGCGAATTGAAAATCAAAGGATACCAAAATCAGACAAGTAAAAAAAAATAAATATTACGTTGGTGCATAATTATCAGGCGTTTTTGTAGACGTTATTTGTTAAGAAAAATTACTGTTTTGTTTACTTTTTTTAAATAAAAATATTATTTTATATTCATGTTATAAAGATGCGTGTCCATAATCAATACACTCCGGAATAATCATTTAGAAATGTTATTGTTAAATTGTTATGTTTCTTGTTTAAAAAACGCCTGATAATTATACACTAACCCAATATTTAGCAGAGGACGGAAAGTGCGACTCTGAAATCCGAAGGCAAATTGGTATAGCCAAAGATTCATTCCAAACGTTAGGCAGAGTATTAAGAAATAGAAAAAACTTCATTAGAATCAAGGAAAAAAATACTAAACTGTTACGTGATATCTGTCCTCGCGTATGGCAGCGAGTGCTGGGCAGTCTCCACAAAGATAAATAAAAGACTTGATGCAACTGAAACATGGCCCTACTGAAGGATGCTGAGGATACCATGGACCGATTATGTGAGCAACGGCGAAGTTTTGGTGAAAATGGAAGCAAAAAGAAACTTATACTTAACAACAGGAAGTGGCAGATGAAATTTCTAGGGTACGTAATGAGGAAAGATGGCTTGGACACAGGACATTTTGAAGGCAAGAGGGACAAAGAAAAACAACGCATGACATATTTAGTGAGCTTGATTAAATAGATGGCGGAACATGGTTTAGGAGAAATAACAAAAAGACAGAATTTATTAAGAGCTACAAAGAACAGGAGATGGTGGCGAGCCATTATCAACACTGAGAAGACACAATACACGAAGATGAAGGAGAATGCTTTCCTTTTTCTTTCTTTCTTTGAGTAAGTATTTTAACTTAGCTTAAATATGGATAAATCTAAAATCAGTGAAGGCAGGAAGAGTGTGTTACACCAGTCTTCCTAATGGGGAGGAGCAGTTTTCTGTTTGAACGCATATTCAATCCTGGACTTTTGCCTAGGTCCAAACGCTGCTCTCTGGCACAAGTTGGAATTACTTTAGCCGCAAGACAGACCACATTAAACTGATATTACAGTCAACCGAAGCAGAAATGCCTGGAAGCTGTACTTTGATCCTTGGCAGAGCACAGATAATTTGATCCTAAAGAGATATGCCAACCTATATATTAAACTCGTAATTCTTGACAGGCACAATGCTAGTATAGATAATATCATTTACTTGGCATCCTTTGTCGGTGCCAAATCACAGGTTAAGTGAAATAGCTTTCTTCTTGGTTCAAGCGTAAGTATCTGCCTGTCAGGGTATATGCGTCGAAAAATAACGGTTACTATACTAGAATTTTTATTTGGTTTCCTTTGTTGGTACCAAAGCTCTATACTTGGTTCAAGATTACGTGTCAGCCTGTTATATGCATCGAAAATGTATTGAAAATAAAGAAAAGAAAATGAGGAAATGCATTGGAAGCATGTATACACAACCGTCTTCTAGTGGCTGGAATAAATTAACGACGACGTTATTCGTTTATTTCCGAGGTGAAGATGATGGATCTAGCACTAATTTATGATATATTTCTAAATTTCTTTTTTTTTTTTAATTATTTGCCATGGCTTATGGCCATATCAGGTTGAAACATCGGTTCCGGTACAATCACCGAAATGAACTAGCGTCGAACCTGAAGTGTGACTGCTTTGGAATACCAGGTACTGTAAGTTTGGATGTGCGGCTGGTGTAGATAACGACTCGGAAATGTTAAACGGAGAGCAGTGTTCTAAGTCTTGTTGCGTTCGTTATATTCCCTTGGGAAAGTTATGAGTTAATTTCTTCTCTTCACGGCTATGGGTTAATTAGTAATACTTGTATCATTAAATCATCTCCCCACCAAAAAATTCTTACAAATATCTTCTGGCTTTAAATAAACTGCAAAAGTTTGATAAGCCGTAGAAAACAGAAGCAATCTTTTATGAATGAATTCACTACAAGTTATTTACAAAACAGTATCGCATGCACTTACATTGTGTGTGATGGTGGGTGGGGAGCACTACTAGGTTGAGCTTTACACGGCACATGACCAAATAAGGTGGAAATGAATGGGAAGCTTGGCGTTAGAAATCTTGGATTTTAACTTCGACGGAACACCGGACTATACATGTGGAGAAATAGTTAAATATATTGTGGTATATTTTACTATAGAGATGCATTTCCAGTGCTTTTTATTATATGAATGTATTGTCAGTGATTGTTACTATGGGAACGCGTAGTAAGTAACTTTTACTATAGGAATGCATTGCCAATGATATTACTATAAGAATGCATTGCAAGTGGTTTTTAGTATAGGAATGCATTGTAAGTGGTTTTTGTTATAGAGACCCAATGCATATATTTTCTATAGGAATGCATTCTACGTGGTGTTACTGTAGAGATGCATTGTAAGCGGTTTTTACTATAGATATGTTTTGTAAGTGATTTTTACTATAGAGCTGCTTTGTATGTGTTTTTACTATAAAGATGCTTTGTAAGTAGTTTTTGCTATAGAGATGCATTGTAAGTGATTTTTATTATAGAGATTCATTGCGTGTGGTTTTCTAAAGGAAAGCATTCTATGTGGTTTTTACTGTAGATATGTTTTGAAAGTGGTTTTTACTATAGATATATTTTGTACGTGATTTTTACTATAGGGATACTTTGTATGTGTTTTTAACTGTAGAGATGCTTTGTGAGTGGTTTTTACTATAGATTTGCATTGTAAGTGTCTTTTACTATAGATATGCATTGCGAGTGATTTTTATTATTATAGTGATGCTTTGTAAGTGATCTTTACTATAGATATGCATTATATGTGGTTTTAATATAGGAATTCATTCTATTTGGTTTTTGCTATAGAGATCCAATGCAAATGATTTTTACTATAAAGATGTATTGCAAGTTATTACTATAGATATGCACTGCAAATGATTTTTACTATAGATATGCATTGCAAGTAGTTTTTACTATAGAGATGCATTGCACGTAGTTTTTACTATAGGAATGCATTGCAAGTGTTTTTTTCCTAGAGCTATATTGGTAGTGGTTTTTACTGTAGAGTTTCCTTGCAAGCGGTTTTTACTATAGTAATGCATTGTAATCAGTTTTTCCTATAGAGATATATTGCTAGTGGTTTTTACTATAAAGATGTATTGCAAGTTCTTAATATATACTCAAAACAGCTGACAACATCTGATTCTTTATAAGCTAACCTCTGATCAACTGATACAGCAGCCGTATCTTCTGAATCATATTATACGCTTGACTCACTTCTCACATTAGCTACTGATCCGTTTATATTACATCTCATCAGAATGCATTTTGCACATTTATAAATCTTCCAGTCATCTGTGCATTGAATATTGCTGCCATATCTGGTCTTGAAATTCCCGACAAAATCCGAAGAAGAATCTGCAATGTTATCGGTCCTTACCTGGCATTTCGGTTTCAGTCATTGCGGTGATGTGGCTTCATTTTATCTTTTCTATAAATATTTTCATGGCTGTTGTTCTAATGAGCTCACATCCTTGGTACATTGACCGCATAAATTTGAGCATACTACCAGATTGACAACTAAGTCTCATTACTTTACTGTTGAAATAGATTTGATGCAACTGTATTCTAATGGGTTTCTTTTCCAGTATTTCCCGCCTGTTCGACTCTCTTTCGATTTCTCCTTTGCCTGCTACCTACAATCATCAAAAATTTAAATGCAACGTCAATCGATATCTTCTGTTTTTTCTGAAAACTGTTTTGAATGAAAAATGAAAAATGAAAAGAATTCTATTTTGATCTAAAATTTATATGTACGCTTGTCGAGCATTAATCTCGCTAGAAAAGGGGAAATACTAAAGAAGCCAGGTCTATATATATAAGTATGTGTGTGTGTGTGTGTGTGTGTGTATCTTTAATTTATTATGGCAAACAAGGACAATTGCCTAAAAGGACGAAACACGTCATACGAAAATATTTTCCAATTTGTCATCAATTTTCTTATTATCTACCTATCTATTGCAGTCTGTTCTTACCTATCTATCTATCGTATCTATCTAAGTCTGTTCTATCTATCTATCTATCTATCTACCCGTGTGTGTATGTGTATATGCGTTTGTGCACATGTGTGCATATATATGTGTGTCCTGTTAAACAGTACAGACAATGTATGCCTAGAGTTTTGCTGAAATTCTCCTGGTGTCAAATTAATCGAATTATGATTCGTGGAAACTTGCAAAGGACTGGCCCAAATTGAATGTCGAAATCTGTAGTTTCGATTGTTATTGATCGTTTTCAAGGGAACATATCTGAATGTTCATGTGTAGACAGTTATGACGTGTGTATTTTTGTTATCTTTAAATAAATGTCACATGAAGTTGATATAGAATTTAGCTTCGCGTTGAAAATAGGACTTTTTTCATTCAAAGAAATTTAACCCATCCGTACCTGTATTAAAACAACATTTGTCTATCTTATCTTCTGTATAAAGTGTCCCTTCACAATTTGGGTGGCCATAGTTCTCCACAACTTCCTATCTTTTGTATCTCTTAGTAATCTTTGTCTTAACCAGGTATTGAACTCACAACTTTTTTGGTCCTGTCACTGGATCTAACCAACGCCTTTATCCGCTGTGTTATGTGTCCTTAAGGATCAATACCTGGTTAAGGCAGTGGAGAACTTAAAGAGGGGAATTAACAGGAGATAACTGATAACTGACATCCATTAGACATGGCACGTGGAATTAGAACAGTCTACCCCAGCGAGCGAAATAAAGGGTTCAGTTCAACATTCAAACCACCTGAAGAAGGTCGGAGCGTACAACGGTCAAAATGTTGTGAGAAATATGGCAACAAATATGAGGAAAATAGTCCGAATAATATAAATAGTGTACCTCATCTCAGAAATATAGGCAGAAATATAGACAGCTATCATAAAATAAAATAAAAAAAACGCTTTTAGGTTTTGGTTAATGGAAGTTCCCAGGATGATTTCTATATTTATTGAGAATAAATTACATATATTTATCATTTAAAATGTCCCCTTTCCTTTTCTCATAGCCCTTAATCTCTAAACTGAACTTCATGACACCATTTCTCATAGCCCTTAATCTCTAAACTGAACTTTATCACACCTTCGATAAAATTGTACCACAACTTCATAACAGTCTTTTTCCAGTTATGTGACAATTGAGTATGATATGGGCCATATCGCAAAGACCATAGGATTAATATCAGGACTTGATGGAGGCCAATTCCACGGAAATGTCTCTTGCATATTTTGCGTCAAAAAGACTGCGTGCGCAGGAAACCCGTTTAGAGTGAATACATAACGACTTTCAAATATAACTGGCAACCAGATCAACACATCTCCCTCCGATATTTACTGGTAAACTCTACGATTCAATTTCATTCCTTCAATGAACATCAAGCGTGGTTTTGAACCACCAGAAGCAACAGTAGCCCAAACCAAATTCGATGTAGCAGGAAAACGGGGGTTTGCTATTAAATATAAATGACTTCTGTTTTTGTTTTCTTTGTTCCTGTTTTAGTTTGCCGAACATGTAATAAAACGTACCAGAATATTTTTTAACTGACATTTAAAATATAATGTTTTTTTTGCGCTCATATGAACAGCATAAAATTATCAGGTGGGGCCATATGCGGATTGCAGACCTTAGTTTGCTCACTCCTGCCCTAACAAGCGATTTGAACTTTCTGCGAGATCATACATCACGTCAATGTTTTGAGTATATTCCCTCTTAGAAAGACAATCTTCAGAAGTTGTTTAACGTATCACGTCGCCGTAATCAAGGTGCGGCCGAGTCATCTCGTCTTCCTTGAGGACTTCAAAAAAATGAAATAAGAAGCAAATAAAACCGCCGTTTTGTCGTTTCAGACGGGAAAAGTAGAGAAAAAGAGAATTTGTGCATTCGTCATAGAATGAAAGAGATTCAAGACCTATTTTTCTTTCACATAGCTAAGGAGAAGAACTAAAAAGAGTAAGTGTGACACTGAGATCCGAAGACATATTGGAATAGGCAAAGATGCATCCCAAAAGCTGAGTATTAAGAGACAAAAACAAAGAAAAGACTATTGAACTATTACGTGATATCTCTCCTCCTGTATGGCAGCAAATGCGGGGCGATCGCCTCACCGATGAAGAAGAGACTTGAGGCAACAGAAATATTGTTCTAAAGAAAGAAGCTGAGGATTCCATAGAACAAACATGTGAGCAAATACGTGGTTTTGGAGAAAATGGAAAGAAAAAGGAAACATACTTAACATCAGGAAGAGGCAGTTTCGGGGACACATAAGGAGGAAGGAGGGCTTGGAAAATCTGATACTCACAGGATAGATTGAAGAAATGGGAGACAGAAGAAAGTAATCCGTAATATACTCTATGAGCTTGAGTAAATGTATGTTAGAACAGGGTTTGGGAGAAAGAACAAAAAGACAAAACTTATTAAGAGCTACAGGGGACAGTAAAAAGGCGTGGAAGACATGATCGTCTACGAAGGGAGACAGTATGTAAAAGAAGAAGATCACTTTTGAACTAACGTGTTTGGTAGCCTGAAAAAGAAAGCTGAGAGAAAACAGTAAGATACTAATGGCTACTGACACGCATAAGTAAACAGAAGAGTCGAAGAAAGATTAAGAGTTTCTGTAACACAATCTTACAAGATATTAATTGGTTTTCGTGACCATGTGTAGTTCTACAAAAAAATAATCAGAATATATCTGGATTGCTGGGTAAAGAGTTAGAAAAGTTACTACAGACAAAAAGTACAACAGAAGACAAATGGCCGAGGAAGACGAAGTCGAGTTACCAAAATTATCACAGAAGAAGAAAACAGGCAAGATTTCAACGTATGATTTTGGCTGACGTCTGCAATTATGTGTAGGAAGAAAAGTTGGCAGAAAATAAAGAATAACAAGAAAACGAAGAAAAAAGTAAAATGACTGTATAAATAAATAAAAAAAAAAACAAGCGAAAAAAAAAAGATTAAATAAATAAAAAAAGAAAAAATGCTAAAAAGAATAAAAGAAATTACAAAAAAGAAAGATATTTAAAAAGATTTTCGATTGCACAAGCCTGCAGATATTAATATCGATGTCTGAGAAAAGAAAACAGACATATCTACTCAATCACGTGTACTGACTAAATAATATATATATATATATATATATATATATATATATATATATGTGTGTGTGTGTGTGTGTGTGTGTGTGTGTGCTCGAGTGCGTAAAAATTCAGATATAAATAAAATATATATGTGAAAAAAATATGAATGTTGACAAATGGAAATTTTTCTTTACCAACGCGTTTCATCCTCTGATAGAATTTATCGAGGCGAATGTAAGGACTTTATTTTGTAACATGTATTTATAAACAGAATTAAACTATAATGTTAGGTTCACACACATTTTAACTCTCCTCTCCCAAGCCAACATGCATGACCATGGATATTTAAAAAAAAAAAAAATGAAAGGAATTGATTGAATCAAAACCTTCTATTAATAAAAATGAATACAGAAACGATTTATCAAATTAAAGCAAAATAATAAATAATTACATTAAAAAATAAGTAAATAAATAATTATATATAAACAAATAAGAAAATAAAAAAACAACACCTTGATAACGCGACGAAATGCTTTGGTACAAAAGAGTTTTTGTCTTCATTCATATATATATATATATATATATATATATATATAGTTCACACTGATGATCCAATGTGGTAAAACGTAAGTAGGATTTTTTTTTATTTACTTTTACTCTACTTAGTATATCGAGAACACTTCGTTTTAATTTATTACTCGCTGGGTTTTGTTTTCTTTGTACCATAGATTTAAGGTACTGGACGATTTCTTTCGCCATGTTCGATGGTTTCTGTTGCCTTCTTTTTTTTCCATTTTTCCAAATGTCAATTTATTTAAAAAATGTGCTGTCCAGTTGTTTTCACCCATCGAGTTTAAATAGATTTACGTATATATATATATATATATATATATATATATATATATATATATATATATATATATATATATATATATGCAATCCGAGCGCTTTCGGCTATAAATTTAACCATATTCAAGGATGAAATGTTTTAACTGTTATATAAATATTTTAGCTGTTAAAGCGCTCAGATTAAAAGAACATTCAAACAGTTTTTATATAATATCATCTATCATCTATATATCATCTGAAAAGTAAAACATTAGATCGCATGAGAAATTGTATAAAAAACTAAATCAAAGCAGCTTGTCTATCGTATTCAGTGAAATGTGCATGAGAAAAGGATTGCTTCCTAAATGCACAAATTTTAAATTATATATATGTAAAGGCTTAAACACTAATATTCCATGGTCATAATTTATTCCATTGGAATCGTAAATACGATCCAATTCATCAGACCTACAAATTCAAAAAGAAAACAGAAAAAACAACTCCGGGAATAAAAAATAAAATTTAGTGAGAATGTATGTATGAGAGTGTGGGACGAATGTTAGAGTAAATGAAAGCTATAGGGAGGGGTAACAGACGAGAGAAGAACAAGAGAAGAACAGGAAGGTCTAAAGGTGAAGAGGGGATTAAAATTTAACAGAGAGATGTTTTAAAGAGGGGAGTTAAAGACGGTTTAAGTGAAAGAAATATGAATGTTCTCGGATGTCTAATACATTAAAGATGTAACCGGAATTTTGTGGTGACATACTCACACAATATACGATATAATCTTAAAGATCAGACGATGAGAGAGACAGAGGAAAAGAAAAGAAAAGAAAAACGGGTGGGTGAGATGGATGGGGCGGGGAACTAAAACCGAAAGGCATTTATAAAAGGGCCGCTGTGTAATCAAGAAAATTTGACAAAATGAATGTCGACTACAGGCTACAAATAAAATATAAACTTATAAAAAACAAATATAAACATATAAAAAAACAAATATAACGATTATCTAATCTAGCAAGGACGTATATTTCTATGTTCAAAAACACATACGTATACACACAATACACAACAAAATATTTATACCCATGCATATATATATATATATATATATATATATATATATATATATATATATATATATATATATCCGTTACCAATAAATAACAAACGCCAGGAATGAATATTTGAAAATAATGTATTAACGTAATAATACAAACTGGTAAAGCAGATTAGTAGTTCCAGGAATACGGGTTAGTAGCAAAATATATATACAGTCTTTGGTATTGAAGTATCGCTGTATGACTTTTTACTGAGTCTACGTGCTCTCTCACTGTGACTCCTACAACGCTGTTACCTCACCCTTACTCTTCCGGTTACCTGCAACCTTTTACTCTGTCACTCTGGACTCTACTCGACTCAATTCCTCAGGTATTCACTGGCAGTAGTATAAGTATACACTGCGTGAGTCCATTGTGTAAAAAGGGGTGGATCCCTCAACACCCCCCTACTTAGATCCCATTTGGGGGAAGTTAGTATTTTTTCTCTTATGGTCGATAATCAGAGGTTCGGTAAATTTTCTCTTACTGTTTGACCTAGTTTCTGTGTCTTCCTGTGGTCTTTGAATCTCAAAAGCTTCAAAGATTGCATCCATTGAATCGTCATTTTCAGCGGGTGACGAGCTTGGCTCTTCAACACGTCTTTTTTGTATTTGGTCAATATGTCTTCTGTGGGTAAACTTTTCGCCTTGTACTGTGTACATCCCGTTTCCTAATCTGTTACTTATTTTTTTCAAAGCTCTCTTTAATTCTTTGTCGACTTTCTCTATTGTAGCAAACGGCACGTTCCGCTTCTTTTTAAATACTGGTTGGGCATTTTCTTTTAATTCAATTCTAGCTGCAAACATGTTACATCGTCCCAACCCGCTCGAAAATACTTCTGCAAATTGATTATGTAATTCTTCTTTTAGTTCAATAACTTCTGAAGATTCGCACTTTATCTTTTTAGAAAAAGAATTGATAGGTAAATCCCATATGTCGAACTTCTGCATCCAGTCTGTGCCCACCAGATTTTCTGTATCTTTCAATACGAATATTTTGAGTTTTCTTGTTTTCCCGTGAAATTTTACATTTAGGATTTAGGATTACTTCTTCGAATTTTATACGCTTTCCTGTACCATTTTCTGTGTATGTAACATGGTTGGTCTATTAAGCTTTCTTCATGTTTGTAGGTTAATTATTGTCAGATCTGAACTTGTGTCAAGTAATTTTATCTTTTTAAAGATTTCAACTTCCACATATTTCCTTATGTTAGTATTGTCTTCGTCATGCATTCTAGTAGCTCTTATCCTAGTAGTAAATTTTCTGTTCCTACATTGGGATGCCTTGTCACCCATTTTTCCATACGCAAGACAGTTTTTATATTTAAAACGACAATCCTTATTCCAGTGTAGTCCTCCACATCGATAACATGCAGATGTGGGGGGGGAGGTCTTATATTTACTTTGATTTTCGTCATTATTTGCCCTATACGTTGTACTTTTTACATTATTATAGAATTTTTGTTTTTTTTCCGGGGAGGGTGAAAAACGTAAACTTTTGTTTAACTTACGTATATGTGATACGCCTGACTCCTCAATATCCTTCGAGTCTTTTTTTATACTCAGACATTTTTGGCAGTCTTTCGATAGTTTAATCCAGGTTCATTTTGCAGTTTTGAAAGCATTCTTTTGCGCATTTCACTATCTTTTGCTGAGACTAAGCCTTGTACAAAAATAAGACACTTGAAATTGTCCGGGGTTAATTCTGCCAACTTGAAATCGTCGCAATGTTTATTCACGATTGCGGCGAACGTGGAGTAATCCTCATTTTCATCCTTTACAAGGTTAAGACATTTCCACCTTTTCTGAAAGAGTGACGTTTTCGGGCTGAAAAGCTCCGTCAGGCATGTAACTGCTTCATCGAAAGTTAAATTATTTGTCTTCTTCGGCAAAATGTAATCCACGAATTTTGTGTATTCTTTCGTTCCTAAATTTCTGAGTAATAGTCGTAGCTTTTTTGTTTCTGTCCAGTTTTGATAATCGATGTTGAAGATGTCTTCATGCCGTTTGAAAAAGTCCCCGAAATTTTTATCCTCTTCTAGGGAATATTTGAATGTTTCTATCGTATTCCATACTGCGTCTTGAGAAAAAATCGCCTCTTTTTCAATATTTTGTTATTGCATATTAATCGCTACTTTTACAATTAGCTCCTGGAGTTGTAATTGTCTTTCTTCATTTTGCATTTGTCTTTCATGATTTTCCTTCTGCGTTTGCAGTAATATTTTTTCCATGCATTCTTGGAACTGTAATTGCTGTTCATTTTGGTGTTTAACAAGTTCTACTAAAATACTTTTAAAATCCCCCATGGTAAGAGTCTTACGAAAAAAAAATGAATTTTCCGTATTTTAATCCTCGTAACACTTTGTTACCTAGTTGTTGTGGATACTGGCAAAACGGAAATTTTCTCTTTTGAGTCTACGAGAAATGCAAATTCTTGTGTGAGGTCGAATTTCCTCGTCGCCAAAGTTGTTGTGGTCGACGAGAGAGAATTTTTTTTTCTTCCGTGTGCGTTCGAAGTCCTCGTCGCCAAGTTGACGAGGGAGAATTTTGTCTTTTTTGTTCTTCCCGTGTGAGTTCGATATTCTCGTCGCCAAAGTTGTGGTCGACGAGAGAGAACATTTTTTTTCCGTGTGAGTTCGAAGCCCTCGTCGACAACAACTTGGCGACGAGGGAGGATTTTTTCTTTTTTGTTCTTCCCGTGTGTGTTCGATATCCTCGTCGCCAAGTTGTTGTGGATTCCGGGTTGAAATCCAGTACCAATAAATAACAAACGCCAGGAATGAATATAGGAAAATAATGTATTAACGTAATAATACAAACTGTTAAAGCAGGTTAGTAGTTTCAGGAATGCGGGTTCGTAGCAAAATATATATACAGTCTTTGGTATTGAAGTATCGCTGTATAACTTCTTACTGAGTCTACATGCTCGCTCACTGTGACTCCTACAACGCTGTTACCTCACCCTCACTCTTCCGGTTACCTATAACCTTTTACTCTGTCACTCTGGACTCGACGGTCTTACTCTCGTCTTACACGTAGCCGTATTATATGTATATACTGGGTGAGTCAATTTGTATAAAAAGGGGTGGACACCTCAATATTATGTTTGTGTGGTTCAATAGAAAAGGCTTAATACTTTTTTCGCTAAGCTGATGTCCTTCAGTCGGGATGAAAAAACAACATTGTGTGACTTTTGTATGAAAAGCGTTATTTTAATCTATTCTATTTTCTTCTCAGTTATTTCGTTTTGTCGAAAGGGGTTTATAATATTCTTCCATATTGCATTGAATTTACAGTAAATCCCTAAGCAATTTTTTAGAACGTGTTCAACGTAAATGATTCACAGAGCTTTACTACTTTGAAATTAAAATAAATCCTTCTCCAGTTATTCAGAATTTGTTGAAAGTAAAAGATTCATACAGCTTTTCTACATTATCCAATTATTCGGAATATGTTGAAAGTAAAAGATTCATACAGGTTTTCTACATTATCCAATTGTTCGGAATGTATTGAAAGTAAAAGATTCATACAGCTTTTCTACATTATCCAATTGTTCGGAATGTATTGAAAGTAAAAGATTCATACAGCTTTTCTACATTATCCAATTATTCGGAATATGTTGAAAGTAAAACATTCATAGAGGTTTTCTACATTATCCAATTATTCGGAATATGTTGAAAGTAAAAGTTTCACACAGCATTTCTACATTATCAAATTGTTCGGAATGTATTGAAAGTAAAAGATTCATACAGGTTTTCTACATTATCCAATTATTCGGAATATATTGAAAGTAAAAGTTTCACACAGCATTTCTACATTATCCAATTATTCGGAATGTATTGAAAGTAAAAAATTCATACAGGTTTTCTACATTATCCATTTATTCGGATTATGTTGAAAGTAAAACATTCATACAGCTTTTCTACATTATCCAATTATTCAGAATGTATTGAAAGTAAAAGATTCATACAAGTTTCCGACATTATCCAATTATTCGGAATGTATTGAAAGTAAAACATTCAAAACATTATCAATTATTCGGAATATATTGAAAGTAAAAAGTTTCACACAGCATTTCTACATTATCCAACTATTCGGAATGTATTGAAAGTAAAAGATACATACAGGTTTTCTCCATTATCCAATTATTCGGAATATGTTGAAAGTAAAACATTCATACAGCTTTTCTACATTATCCAATTATTCAGAATATATTGAAAGTAAAAGTTTCACACAGCATTTCAACATTATCCAATTATTCGGAATGTATTGAAAGTAAAACATTCATACAGCTTTTTTCATTATCCAATTATTCAGAATATATTGAAAGTAAAAAAGTTTCACAGCATTTCAACATTATCCAATTATTCGGAATGTATTGAAAGTAAAACATTCATACAGGTTTTCTACATTATCCAATTATTCAGAATATATTGAAAGTAAAAGTTTCACACAGCATTTCAACATTATCCAATTATTCGGAATGTATTGAAAGTAAAACATTCATACAGCTTTTCTACATTATCCAATTATTCAGAATATATTGAAAGTAAAAGTTTCACACAGCATTTCAACATTATCCAATTATTCGGAATGTATTGAAAGTAAAACATTCATACAGCTTTTCTACATTATCCAATTATTCAGAATATATTGAAAGTAAAAAGTTTCACAGCATTTCAACATTATCCAATTATTCGGAATGTATTGAAAGTAAAACATTCATACAGCTTTTCTACATTATCCAATTATTCAGAATATATTGAAAGTAAAAGTTTCACACAGCATTTCAACATTATCCAATTATTCGGAATGTATTGAAAGTAAAACAATACAGCTTTTTCTACATTATCCAATTATTCGGAATATATTGAAAGTAAAAAGTTTCAAACAGCATTTCTACATTATCCAATTATTCGGAATGTATTGAAAGTAAAACATTCATACAGCTTTTCTACATTATCCAACTATTCGGAATGTATTGAAAGTAAAATTATACATTTATCCAATTAAAATGTTTTAAAACATTCATACAGCTTTCTACATTATCCAATTATTCAGAATATATTGAAAGTAAAAGTTTCACACAGCATTTCAACATTATCCAATTATTCGGAATGTATTGAAAGTAAAACATTCATACAGCTTTTCTACATTATCCAATTATTCAGAAAATTATTTTGAAAATAAAAGATTTACGCAGCTTTCCTACATTGAAACTAAGCTAAATCCTTATCCAATTATTCAGAATGGCTTTTAAGTAAAAGATTCCTATATTTTAGCTATGTCTCTGTGTTTTTCTTGCTGACAATGTGTGCGTAAATATGTAAGAGAATTCAGATAAGTTTGATAGATTTTCGCATATAGAAAACTGTTTTATTGAATCTTATTATGCAAAAGTCACAGACTTTTGTCCTTTCATCCCATCCGAGGGTTGCCAGCTTAGCGGAAAAAAGTATTACCGATTTAATATTGACGCACATGCACGTATATCGCTTTCATTCTGATCTAAGGAAGCCTATCTACCAATGTCGAAACGCGTAATCGAATCAATAAAACCGCTTTCTATGTTCGGATATCTCATTTATTTCGACATAAGCTTGCATATTTGAATATACATAGGGCTGAGAGAGAGAGAGAGAGAGAGAGAGAGAGAGAGAGAGAAGAGAGAGAGAGATCTTCAAAAATAAATATGTTGAATAGCATATGCATTTTTACGAAGTTGAGTGAAAAATGGATAATGTGCAATAAACGTTATCCACACAGAAAATGCAATAGATGTGTCGAATTAAAACCCTGACTGAATCAGTTACATTAATTCCGAACAAATGCCCCTGCGTAAGGCATAAATCGATTTCCCTACACTTTGGTGGCCATCATTCTCGAATAAAGACAATTCGGAATTTAAAACCTTGGGAAGTTCACAGTAAACCACACCACTAACTTTTCGATAATGCCATGTCTGTTTTGTGGAGAGTTTTAACTGAATACGGATCTGACATTTAATCAAGTAAAAGCAAGGCAGTGAGGTGTGTCTTGGACATCCGAAGATTCCAAATTTTCTTTCGTCTTTGAAAAAGTGTTTCTAGAATTTGGTGAGAAATTTATTTTTTTTTTGTAGATTTATAGCTTCAGTTTTGATTCATTTGTTTCCGTGGTTATTGTCATGGCAATTTACCCACGCACGCATGGACTCTATCAGCTATAAATAGGAGCAGGTACTGCCTTTTAGAGGGAAGTTTCCAGCAGTCAGCTCTAACAGTAGGACCGAACGTTCTTGCAGTAACACTCTCGTTTGTATTACTGTTTCTGTTAATATATTTGTTTAACTCAATTTCTCTCTTTATGTCTTTATTTCTGGCCCTAACAAGGCTACAACATTTATTATATAAGCTGTTCCGATTGTAAATGTGAATTAATTAAGTCTAATGATTTTTTTCTTTTTCTTTCGGATTTAACAACTTAAGCCTCTGGCAATTTCAACCATGGAAAGATTAACAATCGAACAAATATATTAATGTTACAGAAGCTTATTACGAAAATGTGTGGCTGGCCGAATGATTGGTTTTTAATTTATCCAAGTTCCGCATTAATTTCGTTCAGTTAAGTGATATTTCAGCCACAATTAAGGATTGTGGGGGTTATTACTAATACAATGTTGTTTAGTTTCTTGCAAATATAGTATTATTCACATTGTAAATATTTGTTGGGTATATATTTTTAAAAGTCGTTATTTCATTGTTCACCCGCCAAAGACAAATTGTATATATCGGGACTAGTTAGAACTTCATAGAGACTTCGAGGTATTATGGTGACTGTAGTAAAAATGGTAAGTAAGAATGTGGTATTTGGGTGCAAGGAATATTGTATAGTTTGTTTGCGTCAGTGATTAAGGCTAGCTAAGTTTAAGATAAGACAGATGACCACTTTTGGCCTTGTGCCACATTTTATTTTATCTTTATCTATTTATACAAACATATCATTTGAGTAGTATTAGATTTACTCAAGTTTTTCCGTTCTATGTATGATCATTTAATAAACCCTTTCTTTTCTGTTTCCTCTCTCTGTTTTTGTGTTTAATATAACAGTGAAATGGAAATATATCTCTCGGAAGAAAAAAGATTAGCAGCAGAATGTGAGACGGCGACGACAAATGCTATTTCAAGTCTAAGTTGAAGCAAGACAATCACTTAATAGACAAAGGTCTCTGAGGGCCTCAGATGAAAGGCTTGAGCAAATAAGACTGTCATCTAAGAAACGAAGGATTAAAGGAACTGCTTAAACAGTTCCTTTTGTCTGGGAAGCAATGTTGTCTAAATGCAGATAAATATTTTCTTTGTATAGATTATTAAAACGACTAAGGGAAGTAAATACTCATTAATTTACTAACTCTGTAGCCCTACTACAGATGAGACAGGACATATATAAATAAATAAACATTGATAATTACTATATGCTTTGATTGTTCTATTCCAAACTACTTTTAATCACCACAGAACATTTTCTGCATGACACCAGCACGGCTGATGCTAGGGCAACACTTTACGTCTTCTTTGGAACGGATTTTACACTGAAATGAAACAGATCGACTGTATCGAATCAATTGCAACATTTACTGCTAGGAAAGTTGGCTCACTGTGTCGTGCCCAAACATTATCAGAATACATCTTGCACATTTATAAATCGTCCATACATTGGATATTGCTGCCATATACGGCCTGGTGCTTCTGCTGTACAGTGATCCCCCGCCTATTCACGGTTCAGAATTCGCGGCTTCACACATTCGCTGATTTTTCATATGTAATTGTTATTCGCGCTAATCCCGAACATTTGTGTTTTACTGCAGAACCTATGTACAAATTATTCTCTAAGAACTCCATCGATTCGTGTATTTTTTCGTTAGAATATATTTAAAATATTCTTGTATTATTTTCCTGTTATTTAAGTGAATTAAAACATATAACAGTCCATATTTATGGTAAAAATTGGCAGAATTGTACATCTTCATTGCAAAAAAAACAAACAAACGCAAAAACATGGATAGTGTTATGGTGTACTCCCCTTTTCATATAAGTGGACTCTACCAGTGTTACTTGGACGGCTGTCGTTAAAGACAGTCAGTGAGGGAGTAGACAGTCAGAGGATATATATATATATATATATATATATATATATATATATATATATATATATATATATATATATATATATATATATATACGAACGGAGATAGTGTGAGGTAACCGCTTGTAGTTTTATTTTTTATATTTAATTATTGCGTTTGTCATTCCTTGGAGACCGAATTCATCTCGGAATCCACAACACATAGTGTTTGTGCTTTGTTCTTTGTTAGGGGCAGCGACTGGAGTCTTAAAAGTAGCTTATTCTAAATCTGGGGGCATCATCACAGTTCTGTTTTTAGAAAATGTTTTAAACTTTATATTTTATGTCTCGTTACACATTTTATGTAGTACTTTCAATGGTTGTATCGATCTATGCGTAATTAAAAACGGTTATTGTACGTATGAAAGGAAATTTACGCTAAGTGTATGGTCACCAATACTGTTTATCAAAAATGTTTTCAAAAGGGTCTGAAATGTTTCTAAAGTGTTTAGGATGAAAGTTTAAGGCATATGGGGTTGTAACAAACAAAATAAGAAAGTTATAAACACATTTAGGAGTTTACAAGTATTCGCGCATTCTAAATATTCGTGGCCGGTTCTGGTCCCTAACCCCTGCGAATACGGGGGGCTCACTGTATATCTCAAGGTACTTGATAAAATTCAAAGAACGGTCTGTAATGTAATCGATCACGACTTCAGTAACTTTCTCACCACCGTGACGTGACTTCCGTCTGTCTTTTCATCAAATATTTTCATGGCAGCTCTTCTGGTGAGCTCTTTTATTTAGTGCTTGGGGTATATGAATTTAATGTGCTTTTAGATTGGTAACTAGGTCTAATCGTTTTACTGTTGAACTTACTAGATGCAACTGCCACTTCTATTCAAATATTTTCTTTTCTCGCACTTTTCACCTGTGGATCTCTTTTCCAATTTATTGCTTCCCTGTCATCTACAATCTTTAAAAAAATTAATGCAACTTCTATCGCCATCTTCTGTCTAGTGGAACCCTTTTCCTTTATTGCACTTTCCTCGTTTCTTATCACAAAAAAAGTTCGCATTCACTTTCAATCTCTCTAACCTTACGTCTTAGTTCCATTGTTGCCTTACCTGGGGCGGAACGGTTAAAAAAAATTAAATTGTGTATTATATTACAGAAGAATTCCGGTTTTTTGTCGATAGTTTTTCGATGTGTTTAACTTGGTGGGATCTAAGAAAACAATTGATGTTTCATGGAGCTAAAGAAATGAGAGTCTGAAGGCGATAATATCGATAATATAGTAAATAGGAAAGAACTTGCTATTCGACTTTCATGATTGTAGTACAAGAAGGAAAGTCATTATCATGTAACGAAATAAATGGCCAACTATTTTGCTCAGAGAAAGATCTTCTTTTCGTATGCTTTATTCTAAAAAGTCATTTTCAAATACTCAGATGTCCAGCTTCCAGCGACTTGTGATTTTAAGAAGCTAAAATTTCCATTTGAAAACATAGACGGTATTTTTTTTCCATTGTGTGAAAGAGGAAAAGTGTACTGAAGTGATAGTCTTCAAGTGGGCCGTCCTGGGTATGGCGATAATCTACATCCGTGTCCTGGGTAAGACGATAAACTACATCCAACAGCAAGGCCTCTCTGATCAGGAGGTTTTGAGGAGCATGGAACCACCTCTTAATTGTTGGTGTTCCCAAGTCAGCCCAGACACGGAGTGGTAGCACCTGTTGGGGTCCCGGCTATAGGCAAATAGTTAACTCCTAAACTGGAGTCAAAACACTATGAAAGTGTAAAAATAGGTTTTAACACCAGAAATACTTTATGAAAAATTATTACCAGCAATAAATTTTTGAAAAAAATATTTCCAGCAATACATTTTTGAAAAAAAATATTACCAGCTATACATTTAAAAAAAATATTACCAGGTATGCATTTTTGAAAAAAATATTACCAGCAATATATTTTTGAAAAAAAAAAATTACCAGCAATATATTTTTGAAGAAAAAATATTGCCAGAAATAGATTTTTGAAAAAACAAATTAATACCAGCGATAACAATTTTGTAGCCATTAAATAACCCATTGGGGTTGATATGCCGTAAAACAAACCAAACCAAACCAAATCTCTAAGTGGGATTTCTAAACTAATTCTATTTTTATTTATCCCTTATAAAAAGAATAAAAAAGGCAGATAAGGGAATTGAACTTAAAATAGTCTCAAATTGCTACAAAACGAAATCATATTCTTAAATAGTCCCATCAGTTCGACACTTTCATATGGCACCACACTCATCTAATCTGTCAGCTGTATACGGCCGATTTCTCAGATCGATGATAAAAATGATTTTGAGTGAGCAAAGCCTGCATCTCTTATGGAGGACCATATTTTATCCAATCGTGGAATGTCACTACAAACCAAATTAAAACGAAATAAACATAAGTGCTACAAATGGAATGGTATGGTTATAAACAAAGATTTATACGAACTAACAGAAGTCATATTACTTGAGGACTTTCAACAGCAGCAAGAATTAAAATCGATAGCACATGTAACCCAAAA